>RJWM01017934.1:0-42069 GCA_004363535.1 Dasyprocta punctata | reverse complement strand
ACGCTGGGCTTCCTGACCTGTGCTCAACTGTTCTCCATCGTCGGAGGAGCGCGGGACCTCGTCGCCGTTGGGGATGGCTGTGGTGCTCTTCAGGGCAGCCCCGCTTCTTCTTTTGAGCGTGACTTCTCGGCTCCCACGTAGAACCCTCAACTTACTGCACGGCTCCTTCACCCTGCTGGCATAGACTTTCTAGCTCCACTGCTGACCTGTGGCCTTCCCAGCACAGAACCGTAAATAATCTGGCGTGAGCCCTTATTGGGGGCTCTTAGATTCCCAGTTGGTACTGTGGGAGGCATTGTCATGCATTTGGGTCTCTAGTGGGACTCTTGCATGATATTTCTGTGGGATCCAGGCCCTCGGCTATCCTGGGTCTTAGTGTTGTGGACAGAATTTCCTGCACTGTCTTGTGTTTAACTTTGGGTGATTATTATAAAACAGTATTACAAACCCCGTGTCCTGTATGTAGTTGTTCTCCCTGTAACCCCTGACTACAACATATAGAGTCCAGTATTTATAGAACACTTACTATGTGCCAAGAATGCTAAGAACTTTACATGCATTATTTTATATAATCCTTACTGCAATCCTATGTTTTGTGTGTGTGTGTGTGTGTGTGAGTGTGATGCTGAAGATCAAACCCAGGGCCTCAAGCATCCTGTCACTGAGTGGCATCCCTGTTTTCTGTTTAATCTCCACTTTACAGATGTATCTAAAGTTCTCATCTGAGAAATATCAAATAACTTGCCCAAGATCATAAGATTAGGAAGTGACAGAGCTAAGATTCAAAACAGATCTGATGATACTGCCTTCCCAGTACTTCATAAACCTATTTATTAAAAATTTTAAGTATCTGCTGGGCGTGGTGGTGCATGCTTTAATCCCAGCACTTGGGAGGCTGAGGCAGGAGGATCTTTGTGAGTTTGAGACCAGCCTGGGCTACAAAGTGAGTTCAAGGCCAGTCTGAACTGCACAGTGAGACCCTGTCTCAAAAATAGGGCTGGAGATTTAGCTCAGTGGCTTAAGCACCTGCCTGGCAGGTGCGAGGTTGTGAGTTCAATCCCCAGTACAAAAAAAAAATTTAAATATATATATATTCTAATTGACATATACAGTATTAATTATACATATTTATACAATGTGGTATGACATTTCAATACATATATACAATGTATAATGATCAGATCAGGGTCATTGGCTAAATTCAAAGATTTTAAAAGAATTTAATATCACATGAAAATCTCCCTGAACTTCTAAATTTCCATTCTATAGAAACTTCACATTCTGTAGAAAAAGAACAAGAGAAAGAAAGCACTATGCAAATATTACAACAGGCAAAGACTTCAAACCTATATAAATTATAGCACTCAGCATACATCTAATATATTGGTGCCTCAGTTTATGAGCTCAATTCTCTCCACGATTCTGGTCGCAAACTGAACTATAGAAGTGAATCAAATTTCCCCGTAAGATCAACATTTAACCTAACCGTTGAATTTGATTAGGTTGTGGTCCAACTCTGTTTGTGACCAGAATTGTGGAAAGAATTAAGTTCATGAACTGAGGTATCACTGTATAAGCATAGTAACCTATTTCATGAAACATACATGGGCTTACATTAAAGCTTAATATTAAAGTTTCAGAACTGTCCATTAGGGAATCTCCCGGTACCTCAATAAAATCAAGAGTATAGACTCCAAGGTTATACACGAAAGAGTCCTTTATAACGTCTCAGAAAGCATGGGGTTTTATGGTCATTATAATCATAGCACTTACTATTTTGAAAGTGATTTCAAACTTAATACCCTTCACTCAGATTCTACAAATGTCAATATTTTATATCTGCTTTATCATTCATTTTCTAGATACATACATACATACACACATGCACATACACTTCTGAAAGCTTTATGGTTCCTTCTCTAGATACATATACATTTTTCCTGAAAACTTTAAAAGCAAGATACAGACACTGATGTCCTTTTATCTCTAAATATTTCCATGTATTGCCACTGTATTTTATTTTTTTGGATTTTAATCCAATTTTATGTTTTGTCAGTACATCTTTGCTGTGCATAATGATTATATTCACTGCAGGGAGTAGGTACGGTACATAATATATCTTAATTGTTTTTATTTTCCCTTCCTCTCTCTTCCCCCCTCTCCCCTGCCTCCCTCTCTAGATCTATTTCCTCGCCACTAAAGATCTATCTCCCTGTTTATGATTATCTTTTATTTTGCTCTTCAAATTATTTATGCTTTGAGTTTCTCAAAGAGTAACCACACAATATTTAAGCTTTAGTGTCTGATTTATTTTATTAAGCATTATAGTCTCAAGGTGCATCCACTTTCCCACAAATAACTAAAATTTATCCTTTTTTATGCCTGAGTAGGACTACAATTGTGTGTGTATACATTTTATTTGTCCATTTATCTGTTGATAAACATATAGGCTGCTTCCAAGATTTGGCTATTGTGAGTTGTGCTATTA
Organism: Dasyprocta punctata; assembly: GCA_004363535.1. Lineage (NCBI taxonomy): Eukaryota > Metazoa > Chordata > Mammalia > Rodentia > Dasyproctidae > Dasyprocta > Dasyprocta punctata. The sequence goes on along the minus strand of RJWM01017934.1, from coordinate 39,581 downwards.
CAGACATATGTATGCATGTATCATTGTAATATGGTATCTTTCAACTTTTTGGGAAAGATATCTAGAAGAGAAATAGCTGGGTCAAATGGAATTTCTAGTTTTCATTTTTTGAGGACTCTCCATAGTTATTTCCATAGTGGTTGTAGTAATTTGTGTTTTGTGTGTGTGTGTTTTTGTTTTTTTGTTTTTCTTGGTACCAGGGACTGAACTCACAACCTCGCGCTTGCCAGGCAGGCACATACACCACTGAGCTAAATCACCAGCCCCCTAGTTGCAGTAATTTACAATCCCACCAACAATGTAGGAGAGTTCATCCTCTGCTCCCCCACAATCCCACCAGCATTTGTTATTATTCAATTTTTTGATGACAGTCATTCTTTCTGGAGTAAGATGGAATTTCAGCATTGTATTCATTTGAATTTCTCTAATATCTAAAGATGTTGAATACTTTTTCATGTATTCATAGGCTGCTTGTATTTCTAAGAAGTATCCATTTCAATTGCCTATTTTTTGACTGGGTCTTTTATTTGGGGTGGTCTAATATTTGTGAGGGTTTTTTTTTTTTTTTTGCCAGAATTTCACTATGCAAGCCGGGCATGGTGGCGCACGCCTTTAATCCCAGCACTCGGGAGGCTGAGGTAGGAGGAGCGTTGTGAGTTCGAGGCTGCCTTGGGCTACAACACAAGCGCAAGGCCGGCCTGAGCTACACAGTGCGACCCTGCCTCAAAAAATCAGGGCCGGGAGTTTGGCTCAGTGCCTTAAGCGCCTGTCTAGCAGGCGCGAGGTTATGAGCTCAAGCCCAGGTGCTGCAAACAAAAAAAAAAAAAAAGAATTTCACTATGCAGTTCAGGCTGGCCTTGAACTCACTTTGTAGCCCAGGCTGGCCTCAAACTTGCAGGGATCCTCCTGCCTCATCCTCCTGAGGGCTGGCATTATAGATGTGCATCACCACGCCCTGCTGTGAGTTCTTTATATAGTCAAAATATTAGTCCTCTGTCAGAGAAGTAGCTAGCAAAATATTTTTCCCACTCTGTATTTAATCTGCCAATCACATGTCTGTCACTAAATTGTGTCCTTCCCAGCTCTCCAAAACTGAAATTATGTTTTGTTAATTCATCTCGTTCTATTAACACCCAGCACAAGAGAAGCTATGGGAGAAGAAAGTTTTACACCCAAATAAGTAACACATTAGATACTGGCTTAGTTTAAACTGGGAGAAACTGAAGAGGTTACAAACATTTTTTGAGTAACCATCCCATCTAAGACATTATATACGAGGTGATTTAAGAAAACTAATATACCACAGGTTTGATTCCTTATGATTTCAAGAACCTAAACTGCTCTGAGTTTACACTTGGGGTCATGATTCATACTCTTGATATAAATAAGTTACTTTTTTCTGTCTCGTCATAGATGCTTTTGCTCAATATAAATAGTTAAATATAAAAGCCTTCAATTTTTTAATTAAAATGACTTTAAATTAATGATTTTCATACCCAATCATGGTTCTTTGCAGGTACTCAAATATTTAGGGTTGATAAGCTATCATACTATAAAACTTCTACAAAACAAGCGATGAGTATCAGTAATAAGATTGAGTGACTTGATATTAGCATTATTTGACATTTTAAAAGGGTAAAAAATATAGCAATATGTAAAAACATGCATAGAAAAACTCATAAAAATTAGGATTTGTTTCAGCAGCGGTGGGGGTTGAACCCAGAGTCTCAGGCATGCTAGGTAAGCACTTTACCACTGAGATACATCTCCAGTCCAAGAGGTAGAACTTAATTCTGGCTATTTCTGCCCATTTTAAGGTAGAAATTCCCTATGAAGAACAGAAAGGCATGCCCTCATTCTAAGTAGTACAACAGCCAATAACCAGATATAGCTAGTGGCTACCATACTAGATGGCACAAATAAAAAACATTTCTATCATTATGGAAAGTTCCACTACAAAGCATTTCTGAGTCGTTAGTTTTCTATCCCCTTGTAAAAAGCCATGTATCTTTGATGTCTATGCCACTTAGCTGAACTACTGCTTCTCAAAATTTAAAGTAAATACAAAACCATTGGGGTCTTATTAAAATGGAGGTTACTACTTAATAAGCTGAGATAAAACTTGAGGATAGGCATTTCTAACAAGCTCCCAGATGATGCCAATTGTGCTGGTCCATACACTTCCACTCCTGGTTGTTAACTATTACTAACTACCTTCTTACCTCATGTATCAGGCTATATTTAGTACACAGTTCATAGCACTTTTGCTCATTTCCGCTTCTGCCTTCACCCTGGGTGATTTCAAATGTACAGATGGACAATTTTAGCAACACCCAGCCACTCAGTTTCTTCATCAACCACTCAGTGCCAACAGTCACACCCAGACACCTTATAATCACCTATAATGGTTCTACCTCTGCAATAACTATGTCACATTCTGGGACCACAGACACCTGCTTTCTCAACTCTTCTCAGTTTCACTGTTCTTCAACCTCATCAGGGGCTCTGCTGCTATTTCTTACACTCTGCCTTCAGTTCCGCCCTATCTAGCTCAGATTTCTGTCTTGTATCTGTAAATACCCTAAACTCCCTCATTCCCTTACTTCTTTGTTGAACCCACCTGACAATATCCCAGTTCAGAATTAACCAACTCACCACTTTCTTTGTGTTATACCCAGGACCCTGAGTTGCTAGAGGAAAAGTAACATTACCCGTCTGTTGGGTACCAGTATACAAATTCATGAATCCCAACCTCAACTGGGCCCTCAATCTGGAAACCTTATACATTATTCCTCTCTTAGTCTTCAAAGTTGCAAACAGAACAGACAGAAGCCACCAATCCTCTTCTTTCCTCCTATTCAATGGAAATACCTTCCTAGCACAAGCCAATAATTTTTCTTTGTGTGACGAATTCTATTTCCTGTACCTTCAGTCTCTTCATAAGCATTTATGCATTAACAAATTCTGTCCTCAAACAAAAATAAGAGCCAACTAAGTAAAAGAAGTCAACCTGAAAAAGCTATACAGATATTACTCGCTTGACAATCTACCTGTTTAACAACTACTCGGACTTATGACTGAATCATGCTCCTCAGGCTTATGTCCCACTGCTCAGACTTATATGACCTGTCTTTCTTTGGGGACGGTTCTATATATCTTGTCTATACAGCCTCAGTATCTTTTTTTGGTACAAGATACCTTGTTTATGCAGTACTGTAATTTTTCCTGGCTATCCTGTATAGTACAGTACTATAGTTTCATTTTCTGTTATATTGTATAATACTGCATATAAGAGTTATGCAAATAAAGGCTAAGTAATCAAGTTGGAATTTTCTTTGACCATTTCTTTGTTCTGAATATTGTAATGTATACACTATATACAATTCCTTATTTAGTGACAAAGTCATTTAATGACTTAGTCATAGAAATGGAATTCAGTCACTAATAAGGAGTGTCTCACTGTATGATCCCAACTCTATGACATTCTGGAAAAGGCTATACTATGAAGACAGTAAAAATATCATTGCTGAAGGTTTGGGGTAAGGAAGGGATGAGGAGAGTGTGATACAGGGGATTTTTAGAGCAGTGAAATGACTTGATACGACAGTACAATGGTGGATATGCATCAGTATATTATGTTAAAATCCACAAAATGTACCAGACCAAGAGCAATCCCTAATGTGAACTATGAACTTTATGAGATGATGATATGTCAATGTGGTTCATCAACGATAGCAAAAGTACTACCCTGGCATGGGATGTTGATAGGGAGGGAAGCTCTGTGTGTCAGTGGAAGCTGATGGGAGATATATGGGAATTCTGCACTTTGTGCTCAGTTTTGCTATGAACTCATTGCTTTAAAAAGTATCAAGTGCTGGAAGTGTAGCTCAGTGGTAGAGCATTTCTCTAGTATGCATCAAGGGCCTGGGTTCCATTCGTAGCACACCCGCCCCACACACAGCCTATGAATTAATAAAAAGCCATCATTTAACTTTCTTCTAACTACTCCCATGCCCCTTTACAAGCAAACATGTTAGAAGGCTTGCTTATGTCCCTGTCTCCAAGTCCTTACCTTCCATTTTCTCTGAGGTACATATCAGTATGACTTCTGCCCCTACTAATCCACCAAAACCATCCTCTTGGTCATCAATGGCTCCACTGTCACTGAATCAAACAGATGCTTCTAACAGCACACCAAGTGGACCATGTAGTTCCTTCCAGAACTATTCACCTTTCCTTGGATCCTAGGATTTAACCTTTACATAACTTTCCTACCTCTTGAACAATCCCCCCTTAGTAGGCCCATCTTTCTATGTGTACCATTTAATTGCCAATGTTCCTTAAGGCTCAGTTCTAGGCCCTACCCACTTTTGAACTCTCTCCTTAGAGGATGTTTCCTACATACACAGAAATGTAATTACCTATCCTCATACCCAGCAATGTTTTAACACTGGACGAGGTCTCTATTCTGGGAACAAGAACCATGTAATCCATCTGCTTATATGCTATCCCCACTTAGATAGCTCATAAGTATTTCAAACTTGACCTCTCAAAGCTTACCTCAACGACTTGCCCCATCAGCATACTTTGACTCTACTACCTAAGTAAATGGCACCACTAGGTATCCATGTAATTATGTCAGAAACCTTGGATTCACCTCCAATGTCTCCTCTCACTCATCTTTGTATCAGTTCACCCCTGAACTTTTACCTTCAAAAATCTCTCTCAAATTTGTCTACTTCTGTTCATTCCCATAGTTACAACTAGAGTCCAAGCCTTCTATTACTACTCACCAGGATTCCTATAATAGGCCGTTCTTCCTGTGTTAAAACCCTCATCACCTGTCATCCTGAAGATAGAATCCAAAATCCTTACCAATCAGTCTGGTCCATGTATTCCTCTTCCAACCTTATCGTGTACACTGTATCCTTTACTTTGGATCCCTCTTCATTGAATGCTCCTTCATTCTTCTTTTTAGTCTTTTAGGTCTGAACTTAAATGAAACTTCTTTGTAGCTATCCTTCACATACCTTGTATTTCTCACTCCTATTATTTGATACAATTATAACCAACTAACTGTGCAATTATTTATTTAATGTACACCTCTCAAATTGATTTTAAGCTTCTTGGGGTCAGAGACCCATATAACTTATTCTTATGTCCTTTGACATCTAAGAAACCTGGCACACTGTGGGTGAAATAAATTTACCAACGTGTGCATAACTCCAGAGGGACCTTCTCCTTGGTTTGCTGTCACCACTGTCAGGGGAAATATTGTAAAAACAGAAATGCTTTCTTGCACATTTCATGTCATTTTGCACGCAGCTTTCCTACGGTCATCACCACTTAAGAGGCAAATATATATAGTTCCTGGGCATTCTAATCATTTGGTGACAGACCAAAAGTCCACTTAACAGATAAATACTTTGGACTGCAGATTAAAAAAAAACATTGCTTCTGCAAACACACAGCCCATTTTTTTCCTGAAGCAAAAATGATGACATTAGTCTTATATATTTAGTATTAAACAGTATTTTACTTAAGATGAGAAAATTATGAATTCTTTCAAAACAACACAAACTATATGCACCTAACATGAAAGACTAAGTTGTACATTTCCATATATTAAGTACCAGAAATATTGAACTACCGATGACAAACGAACAAGAAATTATCACAGGTATTAGTTTCTCTTTGCTCTGGAGAGTAGTGAAATACAATTCTCAAACACAATCCTTGAAGTCCAATCCTATAACTTTTCCACCACAAATCATAATCATAAAGTAGAGCATATGTTTCCTATCAGAATAACTGAAAGTTCTGTTTCTGACAAAACACATAACGTAAAATAAATTTTCACTAGATGAATGAGTGTGATAAAAGCCAAAATTCAATATGTATAAACTCTGTAACACTTTTAAAATGTAAAATTATGCTTCAAATTCTACAATGTGGGCATAAACACGTTTTATACGCCAGTGATACAAGAGGCCCTCATACTCTATAGAACTATACAATGAACCCAAAACTCAATTCAAGTATATCATAGATTTAAAGTTGTAGTAACTCTGCTAGTTACATTAAAGGAAAATGTGTCTTAGAAAAAAATGAAACAAGATCTTACTAGTAAGTTTCACAGAGCAAAAAACATGGTCAAAACCATTTTACGTACTTTTTATAGTCTGCAGTAACTTCTCTCTACCACTAGATGGTACTATCAGCTTCAGAAATCTAGGTAATAAAATGGGGCCAGCTACATTTAATCAGTATGTATTAATCATCCCTTCTAAAGATCTCTAGTCCCAGTATGCTCATATCGTTGTATTAATCAGATCACAAGTCTCAATCCTTGGCTGTTAACATCCATGGCCACTACAACCTTAAATGCGTACTGAATAGATACACTGTTAAAATCTGAAAGGTTGGAAAACAAACTTTCACAAAAGATTTTTGAATTAAATTCTAGAATCAGGTGAAGAAAAAAGGGAAAAATCTATAAAGGTCTTTGAGTTTTACTTTATCACCTCAAAGGCATTTTGTTATTATTTATGCAGTCTGTTTATCTTAAGGCTAGTATTTGCAGAAGACTGTATTTTTTTTTTTTTTTTTTTTTTTGCGGCACCGGGGATTGAACTCACAACCTCGCACCTGACAGGGCAGGCGCTTTAGGCACTGAGCCAGACTCCCGGCCCTGGTTTTTTGAGGCAGGGTCGCACTATGTAGCTCAGGCCGGCCTTGCACTCGCGTTGTAGCCCAAGCCGGCTTCGAACTCACAACAGTCCGCCTACCTCAGCCTCCCGAGTGCTGGGATTAAAGGCGTGCGCCACCACGCCCAGCTAAGACTGTATTTTTTAATTTTAAATTTTTATATTTTAATTGTACATATCTAAGGAAATGCAATAATTTGGTACATATATAATGATCAAATAAGGGTAAACAGCACTTTCACCTCCTTAAATATTTTTTACAATTTTTAATTAGCATAACATAGTTGTGCATATTTATAATACATTGTATTATGCTGTTACTTGGTATAAAATCTATGTAAAATTTTTTTCCTTTGGAAAAAAAATTTGACTACTTAGACATGTCTGTATTTTTTTAAAGTATGGTAGTGTACCCCTTATCTGCAGGGGATACGTTCCAAGACTACCAGTGCAGGCCTGAAACCATGCATAATACCGAACCCTAGGTACACTAGTTTTTCCTATACAAACATAAATATAATAAAATTTAATTTATAAATGAGATATTGTAAGAGTTTAAAAACAAAAACAACAAACTAGAACAATTATAAAAACATTCTGTAATAGTTATTTAAAACTTGGGAATTGTTTACTTCTGGAAACTTCATATATATATATATTTTTTTTGTTTGTTTGTTTGTTTTGTTTTTTTTTTTTTGCAGCACCAGGGATTGAACTCACAACCTCGTGCCTGCCAGACAGGTGCTTAAGCCACTGAGCCAAACTCTCGGCCCCAGTTTTTTTGTTTTTTTTTTTGAGGCAGGGTCGCGCTGTGTAGAGTTTGTGTTGTAGCCCAAGCCGGCCTTGAACTCACAACGCTCCTCCTACCTCAGCCTCCCTAGTGCTGGGATTAAAGGCATGCGCCATCATGCCCGGCTTCATCAATATTTTTGAACTGTGGTTGAGCAGAAGTAACTGAAACCAGAGAAAGCAGAACCATGCATGGAGCGGGGAGCTACTATACTACAGTATGAATAAAACTTCAACAGAAAGTCTGCTGATCTGATTACAAAAGCAAGATTCTAATCCCAAGTATCTCGAGCATTCCCAAGATCACATTCTCCTTTATCACCTTTATAGAAATATGTTACCATTTCTTAAAGTAAAACAAATTTTCAGTATATACTTTATTAAACCTTAGGGTAAACATCCTCTTAAAATTCAGAATTTTTTTGCCATGTACATTAGTTGAACATAATGATTTTCTCAATTCTTCTACAAGTATTTACTATTGAGATCATCTTAAGAAAATAGGATAATTATGCATATTTTACTCAAATTCCCTCTTGAAAAAATGGCTAAATCACATACCTTCAGAATTATGTGCAGTTTTCTTATGTTTTCGACAATAAACCCTACAAAAACAAAGAAGAAATTAAAAATTGTCAAGTAAGAAAACTAAATTAAAACTCTTATTTCCAATTAAGAAAATGAGTAGCACACTTCACTCCATTAACAAGCTGGATTTAAAAATCTTACTATGAAACAAGCATTTTGTACCAATGTCTAATCATTGAATTCCTTATAAAAACACGATGATGATGATGATGATGATGATGATGATATGCTTTAAATGGGAAATTTTTCTAAAAGTCCCAAAATTGTAACTTTAAGCAACTTAAGGTGAAGTTAAATAATTACATGTAAATTCCTTGTGAAGGTTTCTCTCGTATTTGAGCTTTATCATGCAATGCACAGTGGTAGTGGTATGTCCTGTGACATGTTTTCACATCACAACCAATTGTTGCTCCAGGACAGTGGCACAAAGAACACATCTACAGAAAAACAACAAAATGTATTATTAGCACGTGATTTTGCTAAGACCATGACATTATGCTAGAGGCATATCAATTTCCATCAAGAAAAACAAACTTGTTATTGAAAACTTTTATAATTCATAATGGCATTTTTCTTGTTTTCTCTTAGAAATAATTTGAATAAAATTTTTCTGGAGGTATTTTTTCCTATGTTAAACAGTGACAAAATTAATGGAATGTTACAAATTTCTGTTATTTCACTGTAGTAAAGAAAAAACTGAAATACTGAAAATCAGAGATGCGAGCTATACATAACCTTGTAAAAAAGGTAGACCTTTTCTTACAATCTGAACCTTGGATATGAGCGACCAGGAAAAGCATCTCATATCAAAAAAAATTATTAAAAGTGCCACAGAGTATGTGGCCCTGGCTTAGTATGCACAAAGTTCAGGCTTTGATGCCCAGCACCACAAACCAAACAAACCAACCAATAAATAACCACTTGAAGTGAGGAGAGAAGACAAAAGATTTTTTTTTTTAGACAGTGTCTTGCTGTGTAGTTTAGGCTGGCCTTGAGTTCACTATGTAGCTCAGGTTGGCCTCATACTCACAGTGATTCTCCTACCTCAGCCTCCCGAGTGCTGGGATTACAGGCACGCACCACCATGCCTGGCTCAAGAATTAGCTTTTAAATACCTTGAATTCTGGACTATTTTGTGATGTCAAATTGATTATATTGAGGAAATATATTCATTTATTTCAGTTTAATCTATGTCACTTACCTTTTTTTTTTTTTTTACTGTTTCTAACTTTTAAAAAATTGTCACTTACCTCTTGTGTTAGGAATTCAGTTGAACAGGCTCTTTCAACATATTTTAATACATTTTACCATCTGAATATATTGGAAAATTCATACTGATTAACTAGCTCATGCTCTATATGTAGAAAAAATCTTTTTAAAAAGCATATAAGGATGATCATTAATAGTTCTGTTCCACACATCATAGTGTACTATATACCCAGTGTACTTTTAATGAGGTTATCTCTTAAGGTATAAATGCCACACCAAAGTAAATTCACAATAAGTGTTTAAAAAATTTACTTCTTAGTTGTTAAGATACCCTGTTCTAAATTATTCTCATTCCTCTTTATTAATTTAAACGTAAAGAACACTTACCATCCTAACTTTTGAATTACTTGGCCCCTAAGCAATTCTGGTGTACCAAGATTAATAACTATTCCAATTAAATGTCTTACATTTCTCTAAGAAAGCCAAACACTCAAACTCAGTCAAGGTTTCATTAAACAAAACAAAACAAAAAACCTCAAGTGGCCAGGCATGGTACTACACGAATGTAATCCCAGCATTCCAGGAGGCTGAGGCAGGAGATTGGAACTACAAGTACAGCCTGAGCAATTCAGTAACTTAGGGAGATCCTGTCTTAAAATAAAAAATAAAAAAAGGCTTGGAGGTGAAGCTCAATGCAAATGCCCTGCATTCAAGCCCAAGTACAAATGAATAAATAAGTAAATACTCATGTGTAAGTCAAAAGCACTCAGGTATAGGCACTTCCCAGAAACATGAGGGATAATATCCTTTTTTCTGTGTGTATGGTGCTGGGAATAGAACCCTTGGTCTCTTGGTGTTAGGCAAAAACTCTACTACTGAACTACATGCCCAGTCCAGTACCCGTTATTAATACTTGAGAAATACCCACTTCCTTAAATAATCCCACTTCATTAACCAGTCTACTCCAAGCAGTTTATCTTGAAAATAGATCAAATGGGTTTGGATAGGTACATTTTGAAAAAGCTGTTGAATTCTTGCTATTAAGTTAGCAAGTCATACTGAAAAGAGAGGTGCTGTCGAAATTACTGTCACCGATGTGGTGAGACGGGCATTCCTGTATACTGCTAGAAACTGGTCCACCACTCTCGAGTGCAATCTGCCTTACTTATGAGACAGCATTTGTAAAAGTTTACCTCCTCTGATCTGTTTATTTGACTTGTATAAATCTAGTCTAAAAATAACTAGTCTCAAATGATTTATGCATATATATATATGCATATCAACTGCAGATTCAGATAACCACAATCGTAAAATGGAAACAACTGAGAAATGTTTAAATAAATTATAGTACATCCATATGAAGGAATATTCTATAGATACTCTTCAAAGAAATTTTAATGTATAGGGAAAGGTTTATATATAATATTAAATGAAAAATGAGACAGGATACAAAAGTAAGTGAATTATTCCAATTGTTTGCTACATTCTTTGGAAATAGGTGGTGGCAAGCCGGGTGTGGTGGCTCATGCCTGTAAGCTCAGAACTCGGAAGGATGAGGCATGAGGATGGCTGTGAGTTTGAGGCCAGCCTGGGTTACATAGTGAGTTCAAAGCCAGTCTGAACTATACAGTGAAACCCTGTCTCAAAAAACAAACAAACAAACAAGGAAGTAGGTGGAGGCAGGAAGTGGAGAGGGTGGGGGTAAGGAGACTGAAAATGATTAAGATGTGCTATATACATGCTCCAATTCCCCCATACGAAAGTAGTATTACATAACATGAACATATATTGATTTAAAAAAGAAAGAAAATAGGTGGAAGTAAATACAGCTAAGTAGCAGTCTCTGGGTAGTTCAGTTTCTTCATTGTGCCTTCATTTTCTGACTTTTCTACAACAGGTAAAAGTACTTTGTTATGCAAAAATATTTTTAAAACATATCAGGAATATTTTTTAGCAGATAGATTCAATATTCACCTTTCAGTTTGGTGAGAAAGAGAAGGTAAACTGAAAGCTTAAAATACATCAAAATGGTTTTCTGGCTGGTTATAAATTAAGATCTCCCCAAAATTAGCTAGTTTAAACTGATATGGCAGAATAAATCCATTCTGTAAATAACTAGCTAACTACAGCAATGTAGGGCACATAAAATGTCTTAAAAAATGAATAAAAGCTTACTTTATTTTTATTGTCACTTTCATTAAAGAAGGGGAAGACATATTGATAAAAATATTTTCAGATCGGAAAACTCTTAAGAGTAGGAATTTTGCTGAATTAAAATTCATAGCATCTACTTTATACAGTATTCATATACAAGCAGTCAAGTTTTTGGCAGGGTACTAACAAGATAGCAAAAATTATCAATAATAAAACTAAAATTTGCTTACCTAGAAATTTTGAAAAAGCAAATGTTATCTCTTAACCATTTTATTCTCTTATGTGAATAATTATTTTATAAATATACAGAATGTATCCATCAGTTCCTTCTAGACTGAATTATTTTGAAGGCTCCAACACTGTACCTTACAAAGTAGTGCTCTATAAATCTGCTGATTATGGTACTGGAGAATTTAGTATCTTACTGCATATTTTTCTCATCCATGGTTTTAACTGCTGATTTTACATAATTATATTTGGGCACTTCTAAAATATTATTTATAAACCATCTGATTTAGAATTGGAAAGGTGAATTTGGGGAAAATAATCTAGTTGAAGGGACACAGAATGAGTGGTAGCAACAACGTTTGGAGGGGGAAACATTAGCTTTGTTAGAAACAAGCTAAGAGAGATTAAAAGGAAAATTAAAGAAACTGGGAAACCAGACAGGTAGCTGGTACAGTTTTTTAAAATGTTATGAGAAATAAAGCAAAGAGGACTTCTCTAAGTAAACAACTAGAAAACAAGATCCTCACCCAGCAATCACCACCACCACCAAAGCAAGCCACCAGTCGGCTGGCCTCCTGTAATGGTATCCAGAATTGCGCTTTGCATAAAATATTTGCTCAGTCTCAGTTAGTACCTCAGCAAAATGACTCTCAGCTGCCATTTATCAACATGCTTGCACTGTAATCAGGGCTACCTCAAATATGAGGAAAAAAAAAAGCACTAACCTGACAGGAATGTGTTTTTCAAGAAAAATGGTAGAACTTCTTCCCTGCCCAAAAAGTCTGACCCATCTATCAGTTCGTCTGTTGACAGCTAATCTCCTTCCTACAGCACAGGCATAAATGTTAATTAATTAGATTCTCATATGCTAATTTCATGTTCTTGTTTTAAAGAGGCAAAAACTTCATTGATAATGATTTTTTTATTTTTAATCCCCACTTCCTTTTGCTACCTAGATCTAGTAAACCTCAATAATTTAATACCAGCTCCACACTAGGGAGACTGGAAAACGAGGCTCTGTTTTATTATAGCCATGTACACAGTATCTCTATAGTACTGTCAGTATTAATACTAATTTAAAAGTTAAGTTGAGATATATAAAGTCTCAAGTTGCTGACACACAGATGAGAGAGGAACTAAGTCACACATGAGAAGAGATACAAGAAAAGAACAGACTAACATTTAGCTTAAGTACAGGAGGAACCAAGAGACTGTGACATACCTGCTCCTCTGTCAAACTAGGCCAAGCCTGAAATTCAGTTTTCAAAATGTCTAAACCACTAAGCAGTCCAATTTTTTAAATACAGGATGACCAAAATGCATATTTTTGTTAATTTTTTAAAGATAACATAATAGGAAATACAAAAACCATGATTTTATCAAATCTATTGAAGAATCGACTGGTTGAAACGAGACTTGCCGAAGCAATGCTCAGGATAGTCAGTATGCAAACAAATGTGCTGCCCAAGTGATGCTTGGGGTAAACTGTTAAGTGGTTAAGGAACAAAAGAAAAAGTATTGCTTTTCCAGTAGCTGTTGGAGAAATAAAATACAATAATGTTGCCAACTTCTAGGATAGGCAGAAAGAGAAGTCTTTGGGGAAAAAGCTGGGATCTGAAGATTACATCTAATTTTTTTTTCTTTTTTTTTTTTTTTTTTTGCGGCACTGGGGATTGAACTTCATAACCTCGCGCCTGTCAAGACAGGCGCGTAAGCTGCTGAGCCAAACTCCCGGCCCTGGTTTTTTTTGAGGCAGGGTCGCACTGTTGTAGCCCAAGCGGGCCTCGAACTCACAACGCTCCTCCTACCTCAGCCTCCCGAGTGCTGGGATTAAAGGCGTGCACCACCATGCCTGGCCCTGAAGGTTACATCTATTAGTAACCCAGGAAATACAGGCTCTTTACAACTTGGTTTCATCCAGCCTGACTGCCGTATATGTATGATGCATATCAGTAACTGACTCAGGGCATAGATACAAATTGTCACAGCCACGTACTGTAGTTTAAAATATTTATTGCCTGGTCCTTTACAGAAAGTTTGCCAACCTCTATCATATTGTAATGGTCTATAAACAAAGATATTCATCAAAAGTCACTTAGGAATCTTTTTCAAAAGGTATCTGTCTGCAACAACCCCTCCTGTTGCGGCACTGGGGATTGAACTTCACAACCTCACGCCTGTCAAGACAGGCGCGTAAGCTGCTGAGCCAAACCCTTTCTGATTTGGTAGAGCTCAATAGGTACCACAGACTAAGGATTTAGTAACAACGATAGTCACCTGGAATCTTCTGTTCCTTTTTAGGCAGAAAACAGGTGGCAACATTCTATACATTGTGGGTGCTCCATTTTGCCCTTACTGAAAGCTTAATGAGTTGTGCACTTTACACTTTAAAGAGTACTGACATTTAATACTTATAAATATTTTGGACTCGGTGTGGTGGCACATGCCTGTAATCCTAGCACTAGGGAGGGTGATGCAGGAGGGATCACCAGGAGTTTGAGATTAGCCTGGACTATACGGCGAGTTTAAGACCAGCCTGGACTACACAGCAAGACCCTGTTTTTAAAAAAAAATGAAGCTGGGTGTGGTGGTGCCCGCCTTTAGTCCCAGCACTCAGGAGGCTGAGGCAGGAGGACTGTTGCGAGTCTGAGACCAGCCTGGGCTACAAAGCGAGTTCAAGACCAGCCTGAACTACATAGTGAGATCCTGTCTCAAAAAAATAGGGCTGGGGATTTATCTCAGTGACTTAAGTGCCTGCCTGGCAGTCATGAGGTTATGAGTTTGATCCCCAGTACAAAAAAAAAAAAAAAAAAATCAGATCAATTCCTTCTCCTTGAAACTCTTTCCCTTTCACCTCCACAGCATCACTTTCCTGGTGGAACACATTCCAAACATCACTTTTATGAAGCCTTCTAACCTCTCCAGCAGAATTAGTTGTGGTCCTCTTCCCATCTCTCTTGTGGCATTCTTTATGTCTAAGGCTAAACTGTATTCATGTTTATGTACAAAATATCTGTGCTTGGTGCAAATAGACATTCAAATATTTGATAGACAGATACATGAATTCTAAACTTTAACATGAAAACCTTGACAAATACAATGTTTAAAGGAACAACAAAAATAACATTATACAGGGGAAGTGATGGTTGAAGAAAACATGAAAACTCTCATGTTTGAGGCATTCACAACTCTCTACTATTCTGAAGCAATAACCAACCTAATTTTTTCATTAGATTTTTCCCTTCTCAAACTGTGAAAGCTGCAAACAACACCAAAACACTGATTAACCAGAACAGAGGTATTCTATGCTACGCCATGACTTTCCTGATCCATTTACGCCTACTTCATTAAAAAGGCTTATACTATTATCCAATTTAAGCCTCTTTCTTCTTGAAATTCAACCAACGAGTACCCACTTACTTACTTCATTAGAACATTACCTACTAGCACAAAGAGACATCAAGCACCACGCTAAGTGCTTCCCATGCATTATCAGCAACCACATAATCCTACGCTAGGGAAAGAGAACATTGTCTTACGCTCCCAGGGTCCATAACACAGCATGGAAAAAAACCTCATACATATCCACCAAATGCAATGCAACAGCAGTGGGGCCAAGCATAGAAAGGATGTTTGAGAAACCAAGAGGACAGAGACTGAGCTAAGGATGAAAAAGGTGCATTAAGAGAGGCCTTCTCAATGGCAGGCTGAGGACTCTGTGTATTATTTTGTTTGCAGTAAGAAACCATAAAAGGCTTTCAGTCAGAAAGTGACATTAGCTTCTAAAAGCAGAGATCAAGTAACTCCCAGCAATATGTTTATTGGAAGGATGGGAAGAAGACTAGATATAGGGCAATATTAAGAAAAAAAGGCACAGGCATCCCAGAAATGGAATCCATGTCACTTATGTGGAAGAAAGCAGAGTCAAAGGTAAAGGATTCAGAAGGAGAATCAGGTTTCAGGGCGCGGAGGTTACGAATACTGGTTTAGACAGGTTGAGTTGAAGATGCCCGTAGGACATCTATGTGAAGCAGAAAAATACACTGCCATCATTGTGTTTCATTTTCCACAGTGCCTATTGTATATCACTTGTCTCCTGAAAAAATTCTGTTTTCCCCTCCTATCTGAGCTGAAATTCCTGTCTGATGTTTAAAGACTCTGTAAATGCCTCACCTTACTCAAATCTAATCTACTATTGCTGATCTCAATGACCTGTTCCAGGTATGGTGCACCCATTTCCCACATTCATTCCATTTAACACTGCACTATCTCTAGGAAGCAGTCTTAACTTCGTAAACAGGTGAGTCCTAAACAAAATAAAAAGGTATATGACGAGCTGTCTTACATGAAAAATCAGCACGCCCAATGTCTAGATCATAAACTCTCAAAGTCAAACATCTTATTTCTCTGGAGTGCCACATACTCCACTGGTACTGAGTTAACAAAACTATGCAGAATTAGTCTTTTCATTTTCAGAGGCTATAAAAATACCTTGAGGATAAAAAACAGAACAGTAATAAACAGGATATGTACAGGGTTTTTGTCTTAAAAATGAAGAAATTAACAAGAGTCAGAGCATGTCTTTAGCACTATTTCCACTGAATCAGAAAACTATTGTACTAAGCTCTAATCATTGCCTTTTAAAAATGTGATTTTTGGTTGAGAACCTTACAAGACAGCCTAGTAAAACTTGGTGATTAGAAGTTCTTCTTTTGGAGTCAACTAGCACTGGATTCAAATCTCAGCTCTGCCATTTATTAGCTACATGACCAGTCAGTAGGGTTTCTTAACTTCTCTGTGCCTGAGTTTCCTTATATATAAGGTGTGAATTAATTCTTTCCTATTTCACAGTATGATTGTGAAGATTAAATATGATCACATTTTTAAAAAAATACTTAGCCTAGTCCCTTACATACATTAAGTGTTCAATAAATGCTAGTTATTTCTACAAAAAACAGGAAAAAGATCCAAATGCAGTGGTGGTAAACCTATGGCACACATGCCACAGCAAACTGTTTGTTATCACTGAAAACTAAAAGGTTCACCATCACTGGTCTAGAGAATTTCAAAAGACATGTGAGTAAAATGTAGTTTGCAAAAGGGGTAGTTTAGGAGCGACCTAAAGATGGTCATCAAGTATATAAAGGATTTTTTAAAATAAGAAAAAAACCCATATACTGTACTTCTTTAATACAAGAAAAGAAATCTAGAATAAATGACTTTAAATTGAAATACTGGAGTTGCACAGAGGAATGAATTTCTCAAATCTGAAGAATATTATATATTATTAGTTCTGTTTCAGGTTATAAAAGTAGAATCACAATTTCCTGACATATTTAACAACAAAGCAGATAAAAATATTATGTTGGATGACTTGTCAGTAATCTGGCCTAAGGGTAACAAAGGTGAACTAAATGACCTCCTTAACTGTTTCTGTTTTTGCAATCTTTGCTATAACTGACACAGGTACCAATCAGTAAGAGTAGCTGATGTGTATCTTCTTCATGATCACCTCAACTAGCTCTAGCCAGTATGTTCTTCAAACATACTGCTCAACGGTCTCCTGAGACAAATTAAAAAAGCAATGGTAACTCATAATTTTAATTGGATATTTGTAGTTTTTGGTTTGATAGTTTGAAAGTAAGAATAGATGGTGCAGGTATGGTGTCTTCACATGGCTTTAGCAGGAACTAGAAATCATTCTGGAAAAATATGTTATCTGTCAAAATTGCAAAATCAGGTCCTCAAATTAAAAGCTGCAGTACTCTAGCAAATTTTCCCCAGTCCATCTTGGTGCTATGTATTTAAAGATGATATTAAAGAGATGGAAACGTTCATGCGGGATATTTCTTTCCTCCTCTGCTCCCTGTGGATGATATGAAAACCTGGATAACTTAAATACTGTGTAAGGGTAAGAAACTGCTCAAAGAGGAAAAGTAATTGGGATAAGGGAAAGGAGGAAAAAAGGAAGGGAAAAGGAAAAGGACATATGCTTATATATATATATATATATATATATATATATATATATGATAGCTAAAATGACTATACTACTAATTGTATTAGTTATTGGAAAAGAACAGTTAATACTCATGATTAGATCAATTTTACATGTCTATTACGTATGTTAATCTAAGCAACCCTTTTGAAAATAACAATATGCAATATTGCAACCATTGCCAAATTCCTATCATCTTGTTTTGTAAACGTATACTGTTGTTGTAATGGGTTTGTTCCTATTGTTTGTCTCTTTTGCTTTTTGTTTTTCTCTTCTGTGTCTTTTTTTCTCTTAAATAAGAAAAAAGAAAACCTGGATAACTGCCCATGGCTACAAGCACATAGGAAACATATGCCTGTACCGCCTGCCCTACTGAGTGCAAGACTGACCCATCTGACTGCCTGGACCTGTCCACTTCAAGCTCTAGCCTCTTCTCTTTGTCATTATTTATGGGTTTTTTTTTTGTTGTTTTTGGTTTTGGTTTTGTTTGAGGCATGATCTCATTGTGTAGTGGAGGCTGGCCTTGAACTTGTTTATGGAGTCCAGACTGGCCTTGAACTCATGGCAATCCTCCCACCTCAGCTTCCAAGGTGCTGAGATCACAAGCATGGGCAACCATACCCAGCTGTCATTCTTTTTGGAATAAGTGACCATTTTGGGGACCAAAAATAGGTACACAGTGAATTTGTGTTGAAAGCAATCATAAGCTAATGTTCCTGTTTTTGGTTATTTTCAATGGGTATTCAACTAGAAATGCGGATGAACAGGACTCAGGGCAAACAAGCTCACACGATAAAATGCCTTAAAAAGTTCATTACAGAAGTTGATTATGTAGTCCGTATGTAGATTATCTAGTTACAGAAAGCTCTTCATTTCTCTCCCTTTCTATTTGATTTATGGCCTTTTGCTGCTTAGACAAATCTACACAGGGAAAAATAAAGAAGAAAACTAAAACCTGGAATTTTGGTAACTTGATAGCATTTAAAAAAACAGTGTACTAGAAAGAGCAAAACTTAAGGCTAAGAGGAGTCTTTACAATGACTTCAAAACAAAACATATAAATGTAGTCCTCCTATCCCCTATACAAGCTATTTATTTATTTATTTTTATTTTTTGTTCCAGGAATTGAACTTAGGACCTTCCGCTTGACAAAAAGGCACTGTGCTACTGAGCTATACCCCTGGCCCTACAAGCTATTTAAATTCTGATATTTCGAGGAAGGGACAGGGAGGTAAATTTTATTCCCAGGCTCAGAAATGTCCCCCTTCTGCTGGTATTCCTCAATGCTAGAAGCCCATAGTGTCAAACTGCTTCTGAAACACTTTTTCTAAGGTGATTCTTTTATATAGTACTTTTTAGTTGTGCAACGCTATTGTTTAGTAAGCAGTACTACAGCATTACCTGTTTACAACTGGCAAAAGACAAATTAATGACTTGTTTAAGGTTATGTAATGTGCCTGTGGTAATTATTAAAAAAGTAGGCCTCAGGGCAAGGGGTGGGGGTACAGCTCAGCAGTAAAGTGCATGCTTAGCATTCATCAGTCCTTGGGTTCACTCCTCAACATCGAAAAATTAGATCCATGATTTGTCAGTTCACCAAGCTTTTCATTAGCCTACACTGATAATAGCAGAACCTTATTTTTATTTATAAGCAATAACAACAGTGACGGCTACCGTCTATCAAGTCCTAACTACATACCCAGAACTATGCACAAGCTTATATATTCTCTTTTAATCCTGGCAATACTTCTGCGAGGCAGGTACTGTTATTTTCCCCTTTTTACAGGTAAGATAAAACATGGTCTAGAGAAGTAAATATCCTACTCAGGGGGACCCAGCTAGTAAGTGACAGGGTCTGTTACTATACTTGTACTCCTAAACCCCAGTATTGCTTCACTTTCTAGACAAGATCAAGGAACAAGCTTCGTTGCACACTAACTTCGGGGGCAGGAGGTTAACAGCCTATACTACAACATTAGAAGTAATCAAAATAAAGTATAATAGTGAAATTTGTACAAAGTTCTGATGTTTTCTCTACAAACATGTCCAAATAAATGAAATCTCCATTGAATTCAGTAATACTGATAGATGTATGCTGATGCTTCATGTAATGGGAAAAACCAGGCACTATATTTGTTAATAACTCAACATTAGGGACCAAAACTGTTCCTGTTCTGACAACAGGAGCCACATCAAGTGACAAAAAATGCTAACAAGTTAGGATGAAGTATTTTTAAGCTATATTCATAATGGCAAGTAATAAAGAACAGAGTAAAAGGCTTGTAGCACTACTTACAAGTAAGTAGTATTCTTTCTTTATATCTAAATTTGTTTTAAAGATCAGGAAATCAAAACATTGTGCTCTGGTTCTTAAAAATCGGCATACCAGAGTAAAACAAAGAAATCTAAAACCACCAAATAAAAATCACATTTAAAAAGCAGAGCTTTCTATTACTATCTACAGTTTTATGGGTAGGGAAGGTAACCACTTTCATAGGTTAGGTCTTACTACAACAAAAATAATCTGACCTCTGAATTTTCATTCATACCAATACTGATACTAGAATTTAGACTATGTATGTCAAAGTAAATTTCAAATGTTATCTTTGAACTTACATTTCTTCATGCTTTTTTTCAATAAGACTATTTTTCAAAACATTCTGCTCCTAATCATCCAAATCATCCAGTCATCTTCTTCCCATAACCATTTCATTCAAAACTATCACCTCATATTTTTTGTGAAATAAAAGATTATTCAGGGCTTACGAATACAGATACACGTTCTGCCAAATCCATCTTTAAAATAATGTAACTTTTTGATAGCAAAGCTATGGAAGGTACATTATGGATATAATTTCAATAAAAAGCTCAAACAAGAAAAATAATCAAGGGGCCGGAGATATGGCTCAGTGACACAGCACCTGGCAAGCACGAGGTCCTGAGTTCGAGTCCCAGTATCCCTCAAAAATAGGAAAAAAAATAAAAATAACCATAGGGAAAAAAAGTCCTTCCATTAATTAAATGTTTCAAAGTAAACCAGGTGTCATAAATAGCAATTGATATGATACTACTTTTGAAACACAGCAACACAGTATCTTACAGCCTAGCTACAGGTACTGAAGACAACTACAGGACCTTTATTCTAGCATGGCTTTAGAAAAATGCCTGTTAATTCACCAAAAGTTGACAGCCAGATGTGGTGGCACATGCCAGTAATCCCAGCAGTTGGGAGGCTGAGGCAGGAAGATCACCATGAGGTCAAGGCCAGCCTGGGCTACATACCAAGACCCAATCTCAAAAAAAAAAAAAAAAAAAGAAGAAAAGAAAGAAAACAAAACAAAACAAAACAAAACAAAAAACTATTACCACAGAGTGAAATTCTTTCAAAAAATATTCACCAGAAGTTGTCCAAAGTCATAAAAGCTGTGCCACATAGCTGAACCACAATAAAATACTTTGTTCTGCAAGTGCTAACATTTTCCTATTGAGGGGTACTATCATCTTTACTTGTAATAACCACAATAATTTCATGAGGAAGGAAGAAAACATACTGGAATTATGAAAGATATACTTGAATGAACACTTTAACATACAATACATATGAATCAACAGACTGTTTCCTAGGTAAACATGGTATTTAAGAAGATTTTAATTCTATTTTAAAAGAAAAATATTTGAGTAATATAGGTATTGATTCACTCCTTTCTGTTGAGTGGAAAATAAATTAAACCCAGCCTTGATTTTGCTGGCTCAGAAAAAAGTCTGCAATTTAAAATTATACTCAGTTAATAATGCAATACATTCTAAAATAAGCACTTTCTTTCTTAATGAGTTTAAAATAATTTTTTATACTCAAGAGGCAGAAATACCAACTTACCAGCTTCGTGCCTCTTTTAATTTCCTTTTGGACATCTTCAATAGAAAATCCACCAAGACTCTCATTATCAGAGTGTGATGATACCAAAGCAGATGAAAAGAGCTATAAATTACATTTGAAAAAATTAAGGTTCACATACAAATTACAGTAAAACAATGAATAAGATGTTAAATTTAACAGAAGTTCTGTAGTACAAATGGCACTGCATTAGTGTTAAACCATTTCTTAAAAATTTAACTGAGTCTGTTTTCTTAAGTATTCAAGAATATTTATATGTTATTAAGATTCTCTTTCGTGAATGGTTTCAAGATCTCTTGGGCGTGGCCAGCATACTTACCATGCACTTATGGTGTGCTGCCACCTTCTGGTTTTCTGATATTAGTAACTGTCCACATTCCTTGTCTCTATTTGACTTACAAAAGCCACATTTGCGCTGTCTTGTAGGCCCTTTTTTCTGTTCAATTGAGCTTGACATGATTTTTAAATTGCCTTTAGAATGCCACTTTAAGTCTCAAGAAATGCTACAGAGAAGAATGATAATGAAATAGTTAATTTCATTTTTAAATTAGTTTATACATACACATGTAAGTAGTTTAATGTTTGACCTAGGTTTTAATATATGCACTTAAAATGTTTATTATAGATAAATTAACACTAAAATCCAAGATGCCTCTATTTTTTATACCTATATGGGAGAGGGAGGGAGGAAAAGAGAATACAATAAGCAAAATCTGAAGTAACTGAAAATAATCGAACTGCTCCCAAATTAGGGGATGTGTGAAATAATCAGAACTATTTCTGTGTGAATAAAAAACACAAAGTAGAATATTAAATCATCATCTGCTGGAAAAATTAATGAAAAACAGTTTTCAAATATAGCTAAGTGCTGCTTCAAGGAGACAAAGAATTATATACCTAAGAATAGAACAAAAACTACTAAGAAAACTACAACATTGGGAAACAGTTGTGTAAGTGTACAATACATTAAAGTTCTCATATTGTTAAAACAACAAAAGTAAACAAATTCACTTAATCATGACTTTGGAACATTTATTTTTAAAATCTGAATTATTTCCAAGTTTAAAAAAAATCATGCACATTAAAGTATTTTGCTATTCTATTCCTTTTTCAAGTAAAAAGAAAATTAAGCTTCTAATAGTCTGCAAAATGCAGTCTTTAGGACCCAATATTTATAAAACTATATTACAAGACTTGAATTTACTCCAAGTCTGCTTATTAATTAACAGAGAATGATCTAAATACAGTCAACCTCCATATGTAAATTAGTAATATTGTATAATGGATGGAAAATTTTTCTGAATGGGTTTTGAATTTGATCAAATCATAATTATAGATTGTATAGTCAAACAGAAAAAGGGAAGAAAATCTGTAACACAGGTTTCACATTTAGATCATCATTCTCAACACAGATTCTTCAGAACAATACTGGACAAATTTAAAATCAGTTATTTGATTTGTGTAGTTTTCTCAACTCAACAGAACTAAGCAGTTCAGGACCCAGGCTGTCAAAACACACATCATAATAAAATCTCAACTTTTGTCTTAAAACTAATTTATTAAATTCCTTTCATTTTTCTATAGATCTGTACATTTTCATAACACTGTTGACATAATTAACGCACAAACACTACATTGTAATTTTCTGAGAAGAATTTGTTCACCAGCAAGTACAATATCTATCGGCAAGGTAATACTGTTATCTATAAAACATTCATTGCTAAGCAATATAAAAATTCAGATACTTAATCAAAATTCACATAAAGCCACAAAGAAAACATATCTTCTCATTAATTTATATCTAGGGTTTCCTTTTTAACAAAACTTCAAATGCCCTGATAGTCTCTGCTTTGATGAGTTTAACAAACTCTTAATGTTATCTATAATTTTAAATGCTGTACCTCAGACCTCCAAGTGCCATCGGATACTTTACAATCCTGAATCCACAGCACTGGCTACAAACCATGAAACTGATTGAAAGCAGGCAGCAAATACTTTTAGGATTAAAGAGAAAAAAAAGACATAACAGAGAAACAAAAGAAACAAAAGGGGAAGTGTGTCTGCATTTGCTCAGGCAAATATGTGTTCAGTTGCTTTATCCAGAACACAGCTACCCAAATTTTTAGAATTAACTATGCAAAATATCAAGATTCACAAATAGCAGCAAAATCTGCTATTTGAGTTCTAAATTAATTTTTTTACACCATGCAGTGAATAATAGGCACTCTGAAGACACTGTAATGTATTCAGCATTTCTCCCGGTCATCCAGGCAAGTTGAAAGGATGGCACATTATAAATCTAATCTGTATAGACATCCTTAATGTGTAATTTCTGTACAATCTTGGCATTGGCTATAAAACTGGTTTAAGATAAAAAAAATTCCTAGAGTGGAAAATCATCTTTTATTTTCAAAATTGTCAGATGGTATCCCCCAAATTGTATCTACGTTGGATTCTTGCCACTTTCAAATTATAAAAAGGTAAATTTCTCATCTTAATTGAGAACCTTTTCTAAAGAGCAAAGACTCCAAGATCTAAAAGAGAAAAAAGGTACACTTTATTTTACATGCAAAAATATTCTAACGTATCTTTCTATAATTAGTCTAAATTTAATGTGTAAAGTGAACAGAGCCATAAAAAAGTGCAACAAATCAATTAAAAACTTTCCCCAATATGTAATGACTAAATGGATTTTTCCACTAAAATTCAAATAATGCATCTGTGTATATCTTGCTATTTTTTTTACAGCCTCCTTATAAAACACGAAGTGGAGAACATCACGGAAACAATGACTCCTAGCAAAAATGTCTTTATCATAAAAATACAGATTTTTATCTAACGATGTCACATTTGTGGTCTCTAGTTAAGTAGAACGAAGGCATTCCGAGGATCAATACTAAGGGATTCATAATAATCCACGGCTACATGGCATTTTAATTTTAGTCTAAAAGGTTTTTCTGGGCAGGCAGAGATCAAAGTTTGATACTTTCACCCAACAGTGAAGC
The DNA here is from genome assembly GCA_004363535.1 of Dasyprocta punctata. Taxonomy (NCBI): domain Eukaryota; kingdom Metazoa; phylum Chordata; class Mammalia; order Rodentia; family Dasyproctidae; genus Dasyprocta; species Dasyprocta punctata. The sequence continues at coordinate 15,008 of RJWM01017934.1, read as the reverse complement.
CTTTTCCTTAAAAGAAGCATAATGTTACAAAGCAGAAATAAAGAGGCAACAATAATAGCGTGAAAAACATAATTCAAGTATCTGAAAAAATATAAAAGCCAGATTAGCTAGACTGAAGCAATCAATGCGCTGCTGATTTTCCAAGATGCTGTGAGGCACCAAGGTAGAAATAACCTGAAATATCAAGGAGAGCAGTCAAGAAACAACTCGAGAGCTAATTCAATGCCTTGTATCCGAGAGCATTTTCACAGAAAAACAAACAAACAAAACAAAACAAAACAAAAAACTGCAGCTCCGGAAGATTAAAACATTCCTCGCGCAAACAGGCTGAAATATACAAATCAAAGATATATAAACGCGATCCTCAAAAGACAGTATTTCAGTCAGGAAAGTTACAGTGGAGAGAAATAAACCGAGTAAGAGATGTACCGGAAGGGCACCTGAATTTGGTTGCACGATATTGTTAAATGCTTCGCACTGCTTTCTGCGGTTATTCAAAAGGAAACTAAAGGAATTTTCCAGTTGTTTCAAACCCAAGAGGTAGAGAAAGAATTTGAACTGTATGGGTAAGACCTGATATTACGCAGTAAGCAGATGCAAATAAAAGGGTTTTTTTTAAAAAAAGATTTTTTTCAACTTCCACGAAAAATATTGAAACGAATGGAAATTGCAAAAGAATACTGCGCTGTTCGTCCAGATAATAAAGGATGGTAAATGTAACACACCGATGTTCTCCGTTATTTATTCCCTGACGTTAACTAGACGCCAAGATTTCCCTCTAATCAAGCGTTAAACTCGAAAAACTATCTTTCTCTAAAACACTTCGGCAGGTTCTTTTCCGTCGTGAAGTCAAGATCTCCTAATTGTCCTTTTCCTAATCCCCCGAATTCAGGAAAATATCATCCCACCACTTTCTTTACGCCGCCTCCCCCAGGAGATCGCCCTCTAATAGTCTTTGCCTTATGTATCAGTTTCGCCCCTAATCCCCCCCCTCGAGTTTTTCTTCATTCCCTAGGGCGAACCCTCTTGCCATCCTAAAAATTTTTCCTCTTTCTCCTCCCAAACTGGAAGCCTTCCTCCTTCCCAAATACGTCTTAAGCAACAGCAAAGACTAAAAATTCCCAGTTTTTTCCCTCCTCAAATGTTGCGCCCCCTCCCCCGAAGTATAGGCTTAAGCCAAACCTCCCTCTCTCTGTACCTCCAAAGCACTTTTTCACCAGCCTCTCTGCCAAGTGGCTACAATGAGCGGCGCTTCTGGGGTCCCTGACAATAAAGAGAGACCACCAAGAGTCCCCCGCTTAACAACGGGTAGGGGCGGCGGCCTGGCCACCGCCATCCTCCTTGTCTTCTCCCGCCGGGTAGAGAATGGGGGGCCCCAGGGTTCCGCGCGTACTCACCAGCCGGGCCCTTAGGCGGACGGCAGAGAGAAGCGCCAATGAGGGGAAAGAGAAAGAAGTCGGTCTCGGTTCTCCGGCAGCGCCTGAGAGCGGGGCTCTGTCGCCGGAGGTTGTTTCCTTTCATTCGAGGAGAGACTGGCTCGCGAAGCGCCCTTACGTCGCCCCCCTTGCACGCACACGACCCACACAGCGTTGATACGTCCCGAGCGCGCCGCGGGCCCTGATTGGCCGCAGAGACGGGGCGGTTGAAGCCGCAGGGCCATGGCGCATGTGTATAAGCCACCCCTTGTACTGATCAGGGCGGTAGGCCCCGCCTTCTGCTCGCGCGCGTACCTTCTATTCTCCGCTCCGCCGCTTCCCTAAGTGTTTGGGGGCAGAATCTGAGGAGATGGAGAAAGAGATTCAAAGATATCGCTGTGGGTTGGGCGCAGTAGGGGCAGGATTGGAACAAGAAACATTGGGCAGAGGCCCTGGGTAACCAGTTTTCGACAGTGATTCGAGTGGGTAGGCCCTTTCCCTTGCACTTGTTCAACGAGGCCTTTCACATCCATTATTTCATTGTACTCCTGTGGCATTGAGAGCCTGCGTTTCTCCTTTCACTACCGGGAAAGGCTCAGAAGCTCGCAGTGGAGTCAGCCTGTCTGCACTTCAATCCCGGGGCGAATCGTTTTGACCTCTGATTCTGAAAATGTTTTTTTTTGGGGGGGAGGGTGGTTTTTTTCCCCTGTAAAGTGGGGATAAAAATAGTACCTCGCGGGTTTATTGTGAAGACTGAGGCAAGAATACAGCTAAAGCGTGTATTATCGTTCCTGACATAAAACAGGCTCTCAACAAATGCTGGGATTATCATGTTAAAGACTAGATAAGGAATTTTCTTTAAAACATGCACAGGTAAACCAAACACCGAAACCAGCGCTTTCCTTTTAGGTGTATTGGAGCCAGACTGCTTGGATTTAAATCTCGGCTCCTCCACTGCTAGCTCTGTGACCTTGATCACATTAAATTACCTGTCTGTCCCTCAGATTCATCTCGTCCAAAATGGAGATCACAGTGGTACCTATCTCAAAAGGTGATTCTGAGAAATGAGTTAACGTGTGTAATTTACATAGAATAATGCCTATCATAATACGCCCACTGTAAGGATTTGCTTTTGTTATTTTCTACTGGACTGATAGAATGCACATCTATCTTTTGAAAAGATGGGGGGAAAACCCTAACCGGTGAAAATTTTAAAATGTCCTTCAAGTAGCTGTTTTTCTTGCAATAGGGTGGATTTTTACTATGCTATTTCCACAGTTTCACCAACCTGTTACTTTTCGCTCCAATGTTATCCTTAAATTATAATCCTCAAGGAAACAGTTACTGTAGTAGTGTAACATTGGTTCTATTCAAATAGGTACCCAACAAGGAAGGAGAAATCAGTCATTTAGCTTTTTGGAACGCTTAGCCCTCTTACTGAGGCTCTGTGGTGTAAAGGAGGTGCCTGGAGATTTGCATAAGACCCAGAATGTGTATATTTTGAACATTTATAGTGTATGTGAAAACAGGTCCCCCAGCGTCATTTTCTACCAACTTTACGGATGTCAGACTGAGACAGATAGTTATGTAAGTGACAAAATGCAGTGCTTGTGCAGTGTGTTACATTTTTATGTTACCCTCGAATCCTCACATTTTTCTGTTTTCTTCATTCTTTCATCCACACATTCATTTCAACAAAATTTGATTCAATAAACATTTGCAAAACTACCAAGTTCCAAAGGGAGACATAGCTCAATACAACTCAGTCCATGCCTTGAACTCATGATCCAAAAGAGGAGAGAGACAAGCAAACAAATACAATATGATGTGATAAATGCTGTATTAGACTATGTGCTTAATACAGACATCTGGCTATTGTGTACAAAGCACTATGCTAAGGTACAACACAATGAGTAAGATATAGGTCTTATCTTCAACACTTTATAGAGTCTAACAAGAAAAAGACAAATAGTTATGATGATATGCACTGCAGTGGGTGCCTTAAATGCTGAAAAGGAAATGCAGAGAGTTCAGGAAAGGAAAAGATCAGTGACTTTGTATTTTCAGGCTCCACGTCTGATATCCAGTCCCAATTAGCATGACTGACAGATGCAGTCTGTTATTTCTAAGACTACAGAAAAGAGTGAGATGCTGTTAACGCCTGGGAATATAGCTTGGAATCTATTACTTTCCTAATGATTCACCAGTGTACTTCTACTGGTACTCTTGTACTCTTTTTCTTCAGGCTGCAGAGCCCACTTTTTGTAGCTCATTCTCAGCAAAAGCCTTAACTTCATGGCTTATTTAGAAAAGGGCCATCTGAGCTAAGCTACTTTATCTTGTACACACACCCTGTTGTGCTTCCTTGAGGACTAGGAGAAAGAGCTCTGTTTCCTGCTTTCTAAAGAGAAAACTGTGCTTTTAATCACATTTCTTTCATGCTTTGTAAGAACTGGTTCCCTACTTACTCCTTGTTCTAGCAACATCAGTTGTTCTGATCTCATTTGCCTTCAAACATGTAAGATTCTTCTACCTTCACTGCAGGACTGTGGCCTTTGCCTCCAATTGTCCTACAGTCATTCATCTGGCAGACATTTACAGATATCTTCTTTTTTGGGGGGGGGCACTGGGGATTGAACTCACAGCCTCATGCCTGCCAGACAGGAGCTTAAGCCACTGAGCCAAACTCCCAGCCCTAGTTTTTTGAGGCAGGGTCGCACTATGTAGCTCAGGCCGGCCTTGCGCTCGCGTTGTAGCCCAAGCCGGCCTCGAACTCACAACGCTCCGCCTACCTCAGCCTCCCGAGTGCTGGGATTAAAGGTGTGCGCCACCACGCCCGGTCAGATATCTTCTGTATGCCAGGTATTGTGCAGACACTAGAGATTTGAAAGGGAACAAGACACAATTACTTATCAAAACATCAAGTTGTATACCATAAATACATAAAATTTTAATTTGCCAATTATATCTCAATAAAACTGGAAAAAGAACAGACACGAGAATAGAGAAAGACACACCTCCTGCCCTCAAGGAATTTCCAGTCCAAACAAAAAACAGGTAAATGAACTTCAGTGCAACAGATAAACTGCTATAATAGAATTATGTACTCTGAGGATTGATGGACTCTGTCTAGCAGAGTCAGGAACTGCATCGCTGGGAGGCCCTGTTTTGAGTTGCATCTTGAAGGACAGGTCAAGGTCCAGAAAACTGCTTTCCATCATTACTTTACAGAAATATGCTCAAAGACCACACTCAACCTTTTTACCATATTCAAGGACTTTTATCCATCTTTATTTATGGTATCTCTGTTACATGTCACACTTTTTGCCATCTCTTTGGTCTTAAATTTTGCTTTTCCTTAGCTCATAAAAACAGTGCCCTGACCCTGGCTGCTATTTTTGGTCTCTTGTAGGTTTCCCTTCTTCTTTATAATATAATGCTGACTTTTCCCCAGACATAGTCTTATGCCCTCTGTTGATCTCTGGTTCTTCCAGGCCCAGCAGTTCTTAAACCTTGTGTGTGAGAATTACCTGGGGAGCTTGTTAAAAATACAGATCTTTTGCTATCACCTCTTGGGGATGCTGAAGGTCTGGGTCCAGGAATATGCCTGCTTAAACTACCCAGCTATTCTGCTACAGATCTATTGAGGTCCACAGAGAAGAAATTTACAGTTACGAAACTGCTGTACATTCTCTTCTGGAAAACTGATACGATCTCTTCACTTTCAGTACCTTGCGAAGAATCACTTAGTTATTGCATTGCTCTGCTTGTTTTGTTTTTCTGATTTTAAACATGCTTTATTTGCCTTTAAATAATTTATATTAGGTATATGTAAATAAGGTTACAACAAGGCAGTAGCTTAAATAGCACCACAGATCACATCAAGGGAAAAGATTCTGTGTCCCTCAAACTACTAATTACAGGTAGAATCTAAGTGTGAGCTGGACTAAAGGGAAACAGGTGATACAATCTGTTCTGTAATGAGTATGATTGAGGTTTTAGTCTGGTGACAGGGAACAAAACAGTGAGAAATGCTTTACTTTCTAGCATTTGATTTTCTAGAATTATGTCTTTTCCTAACAGAAACTTATCACAGTGCTGTGATTACAACCTTTAGTTTTATATTTGGTATGCATTTTTCATCGTGTGTGTGGTACTGGGATTGAACCCATGGCAGCCCTACTACTGAGCTACATAGGTGTCTTTTCTTTTTGGGTCAGAACTATCCTTGACCTTAAATCACCAAGTCTAGTACAAGTAAATTCATACTTTCCAGCAAGTGAGTCATAACTCCTTTGTTCATCTTCAGTCTCTTCATGTAAGATAACACCAGCGTTTCTACTCCTGCCTAAATCAAAAGCTACATTCATCTATATGCCTATGACTTTCTGGTTATAATCAACACCAGTGGGTTGAGATCATTCATTCAACAAGTAGAGATTGATCACCTATTATATGTCAGGTAGAAGTGGATGTGATACATTTTCGTGTAATTGACAAGAAAGAATTAGGTAATCAGGGTTCAGGGTTATAGGTCAGTGACACAGTGCCTGCCTGGCTAAGTACAACATCCTGAGTTTGATTCCCAGTACCAAAGAAAAAAAAGAATTAGGTAATTGTATCAATAAATGTAAAATTCCAACCATGACAAGTCCAAAAAAGAAATGTCACTTTCTTTTTAATTAGATTTAATTTACATAGAACCCTAAATAAAGTAAAATTTTAAATATGACTAGAGCTTACTTGCATTTTGTACATTAGATGCATTTTATATTTCTTATTTTTTTATTGTTAAAGTTGTTAGATGAAACATTTTAAATACTTTTGTGGAAAGATGCTATTTATTTGTATGAAATGCTGCCTAAGAGAAACAAGGCCTAAGTTTGAATCACTGGCCTAACACTAAATAACAGAGTAATATGTTCATTTGAGTACTTTGAAACTTAACTTACTATTCAGTCAGATGAGAATTATACTAGTTGCAAGGATGTTGTGGCACACAAAGACAGATAATGATCATATGAATGGTTTTGAAAGAATAGTTACTTCTGTGTATCCCTTGACCTTCAAATCATCTAGTTGATCTCCTCACTCATGTTAATTCCTAGCATTTGGCTCCTATGCTGTTCTTAGTCCTTGTTGTTTGTTCCTTTTTTAAAAAAATATTTTTTATTAGTACATGTTTGCAATTCACACAGTTTATAATAATCTTGGGAGTGGTTATATATACATATTAAAGTTTGCTTCACAGGCTGGGAATGTAGCTCAGCAGCACAGTGTCTGCCTGGCAAGTGGAAGGTCGTGAGTTCAATTCCTGATACTAACTGGGGATTTTAGCTCAGTGGCATAAACGCCTGCCTGGCAGACGCAAAATTGTGAGTTTGATCCCTGGTACAAAAAAAAAATCAATTCCTGGTACTAAAATAAACATCATTTTTTTTCTTAAATCCCCTTTACTTCTCTCCCCCCATTCCCCTATTCCCTTTTTCCTGCTTGTCGATACTATCTGTCTTAGCTCATGTTATGGCATACAGTGTTTACATTAATTGGGGTTATTAGGTTCCTGCACATGGCACATCTTTATTTCACTTATTTCCCCTTCCCCACCTCCTCACACCTCATCCTTGTTTCCTTGGATCACTTTCCTTTTACAAGAGAACCGTCCCTTTGTCCCTTTCTATCCATCTTTTGTCATTTTCTTTGATTGTCCTTTGCCTCACTCAAATGAGAGATACCATATGGTATTTAAACATGTGTATCTGATTTATTTTACTCAGTGTTGTTTATTTCTAAATGCCCACCGAGTGCATTGGTGAGACTCTATAACATTTGTAATTCTTCCCAACCTAAGGAGCTCCTCGGGTCCTAACTGAAGAGCTGGGTGTCTTGGTGGTCCTTGTTGGTATCCGTTCTTCCTTTGGCAGTTTGTGTCTGCATGGTACTGTACAGACACTGACCAGAAACTGTGGCAGGTGGAATGATTTTGAAACTCATGAACATCCCTAAAACATTGTTTACCGAATGTTGAATAAACACAGAAACTGAACTGAATTTAATATATTGATGGCAATATTGGAGTAGTAATGAGACTTCACAGTGTTGGTAACTGCAAAACTATCAAACTTAACTCAGACTGCAGACCTCATATCAGATGCTGAATATGTTTTGGAAGTTATCTTGTTAGATTTTTCTTTCTGACTGTTATCTTGTTAGAGCCTTACAACAGCCCGGAGGGGTGTTGTGAAGGAATGTTGCTAGTCCCATTTTACAGAGGAAGAAACTGTTGAGCAATTAAGTAGCTTGCCTGAGGTTACATAGTTAAGAAACTGAAGAACATAGCCGGGTATGATGGTGCATGCCTTTAATCCCAGCAGTTGGGAGGCTGAGGGAGGAGGATTGTTGTGAGTTCGAGACCAGCCTGGGCTAAAAAGTGAACTCAAGGCCAGCCTAAACTGCATAGCAAGACCCTGTCTTAAAAAATAGGGCTGGGGATTTAGCGCAGGGGCATAAGTGCTTGCCTGGTAGGCACGAGGTTGTTAGTTCAATCCCTGGTACCAACGGGAAAAAAAAAAAAAGGACAGTGTTTTAAGTCTACAAAATTTGTTTCATCTCCAAGTGCCCAAGCTCTTAATCACAATGTTGTACTGCCTCTTATTTATTTGTTTATGTGTTTATTATCTGTCTCCCAATTAGAATGAAGCATCACCAGCACAGAGGTTTTATTTTGTCATGTTCATTACTCTATACACAACCCCTAAAACTCTGTGTCTGGCCCATAGTAGGTACTCAGTAACTATTTAGTTGGGTAAGACCTTGAAGAATGCAGGAGAGAATTTAACAAAAATTAAGGAGAGGTGGGACTGGAATGGAGTTAATTCATTTCAGAAATCTGTTAATGTATCAGCCCAAGCCCTACCCCAGAAATTTATTTTAGTAAAGATGTAAATTAGAACCCAGCATTATATATTCAAGCTCCCCAGGTAAGACTGTTATACAAAAGATTGCAAACCATTGACCTGCAACTATTAAAATATTAAAAATATACCACACACACACATTATATTACATTACATTGGAAAGATCCAAGAGACTTTGTTCAGATTAATATGATTCCTAAACATATACTTTGATGAGGACACACATTAATAACTAGTTTTGCCATTGGGTTTCCAGTCATCTTGAGAATCTTTGGTTTTTGTCTTCTTTTGCCTTAGTTTGGTTTGGTTTGGCTTGGTTTGGTTTGATTTGGCTTGGGTTTTGGCCCGATTTTGCTGTTGGTTAAATAACATGACCAGACAGATCTACACCACTGTCAAGTATTATACAACTAAAAGCTAGTATAGTTACATATATGGATAAGATTTGTGGGGAGCTAATATTCCCAATGAGATATAATTTAGACTGAAAGGCAAAGACCCAAATGGCCTGTACACAAATTTTGGTTTCAGGTTAATTTCTCAGTGCCTTAATTTTTCATCTATAAATTGAGAATGATGGGATAAGTTTTCTCAAGGATTTTTATGCGTCTCATGTGAGATAATCCACATAAAGCACTTAACACATTTCCTGGTCCATAATGTTCAATAAATATTAACTACAAGACTTAGCTTTATACTCAATGATATAGAGTAGTTTTTATCTTATTCCACTTATGAGTAGCTAATTGTCTCTGGTTTTTCAGGTAAGTGAAATACACAAAAAGGCTTTGTTTCTTTATCCAATGTCTTCTTACTTATTAAAATTTTGTTTTACAACTTTCTTGGAGGAGTTAAAACCTAGCAACTTACAAGATTCAGTTTTTAAACTCCTGGGTGTCACATAAGCCTTCCTTTATCCTTTGGCCAGCTGAAGTTCCTTTCCTCGTTGTTTCCATAGCATCTTGGCCAGACCTATATCTCATAATTCACCATATTATCTTGAAATTACACATACTTCATTCTCTCTTTCCTATTAGACACTGAGCTCTTTGGAAACAGGCTCCACATCTTTTTATTTTTATTTCTAGCACCTAACACAGTGCCTGCACAATAAAGGTTTGCTGAACTTTCTCAATGCACTTCTGGTAGTTACCACTTTTGGAAGGTGTTCCTAGGATTGCTGTCTTATACTCTGGGCCTTGGATCCTGTATCTACTTGTTTCCCTTATGCTCATGAAATGTAGCTTAGTACTTCATTTTATGCTGTTGTTATCATATTATTCTCTGGTTCATATGTTAATTTACCACTTATTTCTTCTTTCCTCAGGCACTAAAAGAAGAAATGATTATAAATTGAAAGTGAATGAGCCAGCCATAAGCCACACCTGTCAGTAAACTCTGCCTACTGAATACCCAGGGCATCAATAGAGAAGAATGCCAATTAAAAATCAATATGATTTATCATGAGCCTCGAGAACAATACTTTCACATAGTAGGCACTCATGAAATACTTGTTGCCATTATTAATTCCCTATTATCTTGTTTCAAAATCCTGTGTCATTCTCATTGTTTTTTTTGGTTGGGTTTTACTCTGTTTTATCGTTTGATTTTGTTGTATCTGATGACATGGGCAGCTATTTCGAAGATAACAAGATATATTATGGTAGCCATTTTAGATTTATTATTATCTTGTTTTGAAGTCCTGTATTGCCTTTATTGTTTTGCTTTTATTGGTTCTATTCTGTTTCTGTTTTGTTTGACTTTACTATGTCTGAAGGTATGAGCAGCTATTTTGAAGACAACAAGAGGCATTATGGTAACCATTGTTGATTTACTATTTTCTTGTTTTGAAATCCTGTATCCCTTACACTGTCTTGTTTTGATTGGTTTTATTCTGTTTTATTTTGCTTGGTTTTGTTCTCTCTAAAACAAAATTTTAAAAAAAGAAGCTGATGCACACAATTATCACTTATAGTTTATGCATTTATACATTTTACTATTTGACCTACTTCTTTATGACTATGCTTCATTTGTGCATAAATGTTATGACCATGCAACTGTTATTAATATACATATTTAATGTTTGCAAAAATGTATGTGATTATTGTCTATTTTATTACGTAAAGTGGCTTATGTATTCTGTCATGTTTTTATGTTTCTCAAATAAATCCCCCTTTAAAAATAAAAAAAAGAAATATTTGTTGAATGAATGATTTAGTAAAAAAAAGCAGTGCACTTGCCTAGACTAGACATCAAGAGACCTGGAACTTGTTTCCAAGGGTGCAAAATGTCTCGCTTTTCAGCAATGGGTGCTTAAGTTTTAGGTGAAAGATACCAAACCCACACTACGTGTCCCAAAATAGAAGCTAAAAGCAACAGAGTCAAGGAAATATAGTACAGATTATGCATAACCATTGTCAATATTTTTAACCCTGGCCACTCACTTATATTGGTAACCAGAATTTGCTATTCACGATAATGGGTCATCCATTGTTATGGCACGCTGAGGCATGCACCTTGAGCGTACAACTTAAGTGTCTGGCAAACTGAGCTGCAACATTCAGTCTTTGTTTTTGTGCAAGGATTAACTATTGTGACCATGTTATATTAATGACAGATGGAAAGATATGTGCAACTGGATTAGGGAGGTAAACAACCAACATACAGTTGACTGGACAACAAATAGAAAAAAATTGGAGGGCTTGGCATTTCAGAAAGAGGAATGTAAAATCACATATGAAAATTGAATTTGACAACTCCAACATGATCCTGAAAAATAGTTATAAAATAAGCAAAAGTGGTCTTTCAAGAGAAAGAGAGAAAAAGAAAAAAAGGCCACTAAGTTCAACTGAAAATGGTGGCCACTAATTTATTCTAGGCTTGTCACACGAACAAATATGCATTATTTTATCAGTCCCTTAAAATTGCTCTTGAAACTAAATAAAGTTACATTTCATGATTCAGACTTTGCAACTACAATGTCCTGTGAAAGAACAAAAAAGAAAATCTTGGTATGAGATATGTTGGCCTCTCAGAGTGTAAAACTGATTCTGTTAGCTCTTACCAACAAACATATTCTCTAAAGTATATAAAGTGATGTGTCAAATTGCTATTTCTCCTATCCATTAGGTACTTTGAGTTAAAAAGTGAGTTTCAAATCACCTGGATTTCTATGAAGATCACAATGAAACTACAGAAAATAGAAAACAAACCCAATTGTTTTTATCTTGTCTAAATACCCACTAAACTTTTCTCATCTATTTGCATATTCAGCAGACAGTGAAAATGTAAATTTTGGAAATCAGACAACTTTAGAACTCAAAATAAAACGTTACCATAAAAGGGCAGTCGAGTTACACAAAATTTTCTGTTTCTTTTCTAAAACTCAAATTTAGTTGAAATCCAGTTTTCATTTCACAATTTCAAGTTCGTTCTGTACCATTTATTTATTTATTTATTTATGCAGTACTACATATTGAATCCAAGACCTTGTGTATGTTGGGCAAGTGCTTTATCACTGAGCTACATCCTGAACCTTGTTCTGTATTTTAAAACCATTTTGTCTCTAAAAAAAGAGAGCATTAACTTATGATGACAGCCAAAGTGGTTTGTAGTCTTCAATAATGATGGACAGTAAAGCTGTTTGGCCCTGTTGTCAAAGAAAAGGAAATCAGAACACGTGTTTAAATATCACATTGTTCCTCTTCTGCGAGAAACCAAAAGCATAAATAAGGACCAAAATGAACAATAGATACTGGGAAATAGAAAGAACATGTTCAAATGGGAAGGGGAACAAGGGAGCAGGGAGGGGGAAGGGAAGGAAAGGAAAAGGAAAAGGAAAACAAAATGGAAGAGTAAATGCAAACAAAACTTTTGTAAATGGGGAGGGAGGAAGTGTTGTAGGGAGGGGAGACAGCTTGGGAAAAGAATTAAGATCTATTATGTAGAGGTACAAATTCCCTGTGATGAGTATGATCACTATATATGAAAAATATGTACCAATAAAAAAAAGTTTAAAAAGTGATGCCTATTCCAGATATGAGTATGAATTCTGCAACCCTAAGGACCTGATTGACAAACAATTGGTCTACCAAAAGAAGTCTTAAAATACCCAGTGAAGCAATCTAACAAATGAAGTAAAAGATCTTGGAATTGTATATTGAAATTACAGTATTCTGAAAAAGGAGATCAAAAAGGATATTGGAAAATGAGAAGATATCCCTTGCTCATGGATAAGAAAAACCAACATTGTGAAAAGGGCCATACTCCCAAAATCATTATACGAATTTAATGCAATTCCCATCAAAATACCACTAGCATACTGCTGGGGACCACAAAAAAATGACTCACGAAGGCATAGATGGTTTTACGCTAAGAAGAGTCAGTGGGAGATCTCAGATGGGTGGTACCAATAATTCTAATTCTTCCTTTTATCCCATAAGAAAATATGTAAAACCAGACACTGTGAATTTGTGGTCCCCAAGAGCGTACCTCACAGATCTAGGGAAAACATTTCTAAACTTCATTTGGAAACAGAGGAGACCTAGAATAGCAAAGGCAACCCTTGGCAACAAAGGCAAGGCAGGAGGCATCACGATCCCTGGCTTGAAATTATACTACAAAACTACTGTGATAAAATCAGCATAGTAGTGGCAAAACAAACAAACAAACAAAAAAACCCACAAACAAACAAACAAAAAAAAGAAACAGACCTGAGAATCAGTGGAACAGATTAGAAGATGCGAACACAACTACAAAGATGCTCAGCCACCTAAGCTTTAACAAAGTGTCCAAACATGTTCACTGGAAGAAAGACAGCCTCTTTAATAAATGATGCTGGACCAACTGGCTCTCTACATGAAGAAGACTAAAACTAGATCCATGTCTATCACCATGCACTAAACTAATGTCAAAATAGATCAAAGATCTAAATATTAAAGACGAAACAATAAATCTACTGGAGAAGAAGGTAGGTATTATGGATTAAAAACTGGTGGTCAACTTAACACCAGCTGAATTAAATCAGTATGGTGCTGAGTATAGATGGCCCACCTGAGGAAAGTTGCCAGCATAAATAGAGATGTGGAGAAGAAGATGGAGGTGTTGTGGGTTCTCCTAAGTGTTGCTGTTTTAAGCCGTTGGTTCTAGAGGAGCTTGTCATGCTGGCTTCCCCAATGTGGACTTAGCCATTATCGTCAGAGGAGCTCAGGACCTTGTTGCTGATGGTGGCTGTGGTTCACTTTGGGGGAGCTCTGCTCTTTACATTGAGCATCGCTTCCTGGCTCCGGAGGGGAAGCTGCGTGCTGTTTAATCTCCAGGAGAAGGTTGTCACACTAGCTTCCTGACCTGTACTCAACTGTTCTCATCATTGTAGGAGCTCAGGACTTCACTGTCACTAAGAATGGCTGTGGTACTTTTCAGGACAGCCCTGGTCCTTATTTTGAGTGTGACTTCTAGGCTCCAGTGTAGAACCCTCAACCTACTGGCACAGCTCCTTCACCCCACTGGCATAGACTTTCTAGATTCCACACCTGACCTTTGGCCTTCCCAGCACAGATCTGTAAAACAGACTGGCATGAGTCCTTGCCATGGGCTCTAGACCTCCAGTTGGACTCAGGGGAGGCATTGTCATGGGCTCTGGGTCTTCAGTTGGGCTCATACAGGACATTGCTGTGGGATCTAGGCCTGTGACTGAATATTCCGGGTCCTTAGTATTGTGAACAGATTTCCTGCAGTTTCTTTTGTTTAACTCTGGACGACCATCATAAAACAGTATTATAAATTCTGTGTCCTGTGTGCAGTTGTTCTCCTTGTAACCCCTGACTACAACAGTAGGTAAAAATATTGAAGACATAGGTGTAGACAGTTAATGAACAAAACCCAAACTGCATGGGAAATACTTCACAAATCAACAACTGAGATCTCATCTCAGTAAAAAGCTTTTGCACATCAAAAGAAATCACCAACGCAGTGAAAATCCCCACGGAATGGGATAAATTTTAGCCAATTGTCCCTCAGACAAAGGTCTTTGATCTAGAACATATAAAGAATTGAAAAAAATCAGGTCCCCTAAATTCAAAGACCCAATCCAAAAACGGGCATCTGAGATGAACATGCACTTCTCAGATGAAGAAATACAAATAGCAAATAAATATATGAAAAAATGTTTGACATCACTGGTCATTTGAGAGATGTAAATTAAAACAACACTGAAATTCCATCTCACTACAGAAAGAATGGCTATCATCAAGAAATCAACCAATAACAAACGCTGGAGGGATTTTGGCGAGAAAAGAACCTTTCTCCACTGTTGGTGGGAATGCAGACTGGTGCAACCACTGTGAAAAAGCTAGGACTAGAGGTCCCATTCAACTCAACTAATCCCCTTCTGACTATTTCCCAGAAAAATTAAAAACATCAGATAGCTGTTGGGCTGAGCTTGCGGACCGAACCAGGGTCGGGTCCGCGTCACGCGCGGTGCCCAGCATATCTCCCTGGGACCAGGAGGCCTTGGCCCCCACCCAGTTAAGGAGGAGGCTCCACCTGTACGCCCCGGGAGGCCGCCCTTCCTTGCTGCACACGGGACCCAGCCTACTGGGTCCCGCAATCCTGCACGTCGCAAGAATCAGCGCGAACCTCAGGGGAATGCCAGCCAGCTGCGCAGGACACAGAGGTA
>RJWM01017933.1:0-42136 GCA_004363535.1 Dasyprocta punctata | reverse complement strand
TGTATTTAATACTTTTGGGAAGATACCAAGAAAAGATGGATCAAAAGGAATTTCTAGTTTGAGTGCTTTAAGGAATCTCCATACCGACTTCCATAGTGGATATATCAATTTACATTCCGACCAATTATGTGTAAGGGTTCTTTTACCCCACCACCTCAGGACAATTTGTTGAAGTTTGTTTGTTTTGTTTTTTTGAGTCACACTGGGTTAGAATCAACTATGTATCAGTTGTTCAATTTCATCCTTCCTTTTTAGTAACCCTGAAAGACTGTGAAGTACTCCTGATGATAAGTAGACTGGGATATAGAGGATGAGAGAAGGTAAAAGGAAGAAGATGGAGAGAATAGTTCAGAAAGAAAGAAAGAAGAGGTAACATCAAATAAAAGAGATACGGCTTGATATTATTTTTATATCTAAAATGCAGTGCTGGTAGAGAGGGGATCCCAGAGGCCATATGTATGGGTGGGAAAAAGAAGAGAGAGAGAAACTGCAATTGGATATTCAGGAGGCTATACGGTTAGAACCAACTAATATGCTGATAGAAAGCTTGCACTTAAATCCTCTCTACACGTTTTTTGGTAAAGGTTTCCCCAACACAGCCATGAAAGACACTAAACTATTCTTCATTTCACATATACAGACATCTCACACATATCACCCAATGAAAGGAGAAAAGAAAGAATAAACGAGAATAAAAACACACACCTACGAATCGGACACGGAGAGAGTCCTCCGGGTCCTGTTCACACTGCAGTCGGAATGCGACCCGCGAGCTCCTCAAGGTGAGCTCACAAACGGACAGACTGACTTGCTGGCGAGCTGCAGGCCTGGGCGGCTCCATCCGAAGTCTGGCTGTGTCTCCCTGGGCTTGAGCTGCTCCCCTCCTAGGTTGTTCTCTTGTCTGCCAGTGAGGGAAGGACTTGGAGGCCCAGCAGGCCCCCGGAGCCTGCTCCTCTTTCCCTCTGAGTGCGTGCCCTGCAGTGATTCAGCAGGCTGCTCCCCCGGCAGGCCAAGGGCTCCCTGCCTCTCATCAGATCCCTTCAGCTGAGTGGGGGCAGCGTGGTCAAACAGCTTACATTCGCTGTTTCTGCCCTGCCCCGGCCAGTGCGTCCTGCAGCTTCCTCTGGCCACACCGCTCCTCTCCATCTCTGTCCTGCTCCAGACTCTTGTCTACCTCGCAGGGGACCCGGCTCACAAGCCCAGTGCGACCGTGGCCCACAGATTTCAGCCGCTTTGGGCGGGGGACGCAAGGATTTGGGCACCAAGCTCTGCAGGTCTGAAGGAAAGGCTCTTGGCCCCTCCTCCAGCGAGAAGGGGGTGAGGACAGGTGGCCTGGGTGCTGGTACGAGGCTGGCTCCACCGCAGAACTGGCCACACTGCTCTGCTCAGCTTTTCTGGGGATTTAGACGCCTTCCCTGTGCACCAGACCTGGGGTGTAATCAGTGCCAGGGACAAGCGGCCCCTGTGCTTCCCTTTGCAGACCTTCCTGGTACTGGGGCTCCCCGGCTAGTGTCCCTTCAGGTCGCCCTCTTGCTCCTCCCCATTTGTGGGTCCCTGGGTCCCCTGCCTCGCATCTGAGCATCCAGGCTCTGCTGGCTCCAGCGGCCCATGATGTAAACTCTCTCGGAGACTGCTGATTGGTTCTTTTGCAAAATCTTTGTATCTTTGCTGAATTTCTCATTCATAGTCTGCCTTGTCTTCCAAATTTCATTTGACCATTTACCTATACTCTCTCCGGTCTCATGAAGTTTTGAAAAACTCCTTTTGGATTATTTATCCAGCATTTCATCCACTTGAATATTTTTATTGCTGTTACCAAGAGGTATGAACTTTAGGGGCTGTCATATGACCTTGCCTTTTCCTATTTCTTGTGTCTTTATGTGGAGGTTTGCACATCTGGTACGGTCTTCTGGGATGGTCTCCTTAGTAAGTGACTTTGTCCTAAATATGGGTCTTGGGTATCGATTTGTTATGCAATGCTGAGTTTACTTGCAGCCAGGTACCGTAGTATAATTTCCCTGTAGCATCTTTGGCTGTGATTAATGAGTTGGAGCACAGTAAAGGGAGAGTTTATGGAAACTCTAGCAGTTTGGACAGCAGTGGTAGAGGCGGCCGAGTGTGTGCGGTGCATCCTATGTGGTTATTTCTACCGCAGATGTGCTGGCCCCTCATGATGTGAGTTTCCTTAATCACTATTGATTATGGTTGTGTTACTTTGGTATTGGCTGCTCCAGCCACAGGGAGCACCCTGAAGCAGTTGTCCTCTGATTCCTCTCTGACGCAGGTCCAGACTGTCCACGGGAGAGGTGGGTGCAGGAGTCACAGCACCCCTACGGCATGCACACCCCGCCGTCAGCGGAGCGTTGTTGGGTAAGACAGTGCTGACGACAGTGAGGAGAGCCTGTGTAGGTGTGGGATTCCTCCCTGCGGGCACGCCTGCCCAGAGCAGCGACTCAGAGCCCTGCTGGCTATGCGTGCTGGGCACAGGCAGTGCTGGGGAGCTTCCTCCTGCTGCGCTTTCAGCTGCAGGGCCTTCCGGAACTGAAGGGGGCGTGGGTCACCACCGGAGCAGGGCGAGGTTCCTCCTGGCCATGGTGCTCACAGGACAGAGGGCGAGGGCAGGGCATGCCGCCCCAGGAAAAGGTCCTCTTCTTAGGCTGTGTACGCGAGCAGGGCGTTGGCCAGGACATTTTTCTCCCCGTTTCCTTCATTTGTGAGCCGTGCCAGAGAGTGGGAGGCAGCGGTCATGGCTACAGCCAAGTAATAATTCCTCACTGCGGAGGTGGCCACAGGAGCAAGGCAGGGCAGAACATGGCCCTAGCTGGGCAAACTTTCCCTTCAGTCTTTCTTGAGCTATGTCCCTTTGTGGAAGGTGACAGTCAGAGTTGTAGTGGCTTTGCTTGAGACAGCTCAGCACCTCTGTGGCTGTGAGTGTGATAGTTAACTGATGGTGTCCACTTGAGTAAGAAACCCCCATACCCTCACCTGTGAACAGCTGTGCCTCCTTGTGCTGTGGGGCTTGGTAAGGCGGTCATCCTTTCAGGGCTCCTCATTGTTAAGCTTTGTATCCAGATGCCCCCCAATGCCTCGTGCCTCCTAGGTGGGGCTTTTGGGAGTGACTGGATCAGGGTGTGTATCAGGTAGTGCATTATCCCCCTGAAGGTATTGGAAAGAAACGTGATAGAACACGAACTCACAGAACTGGGAAATGCCAAACTCCTCATAAAAGCTGTGGATCAAAGTGATCCTTTTGCATCATATAAATTATTCATATCTGATAATACAGTCAAAATTATGGTTGAGAAAACAAATAGATATGCCATACAATGCGGCTTTAGTGCAAAAAGAAGAAAACATCAAGAATGTTGAGGCTCTGTTACAATTAGCAGGTGAAAATTTTATAGGTATATTATTAATTGTAGGGATTTTATAGGCATATTATTAATTGTGTCATTCTGAAAATAAGATGTGTCTCAGTGAATGTATAAAGAATGCCACGCAGCATGGTCATTTTTGGTGTTTTTAACTATTAACATTTCTCTGATAATACCACATATAGAACTGAGGCTACCTTGAATAAATTTAGAAAAATCTTGGAAGAAATTACTGGTATATTCAAAGATGCATTAAAACCTGGAAAAAATGTAATGTTAGATGCAAGTATGATTTCATGGTGAGGACACCTGCCATTTCACTAATACATCAAAGGAAAATGGCACAAAAACAGGATAAAAGTATATAAATTATGTTTGCCTAATGGTTACATTTCTGATTTACAAGTCTATGCTGGAAAAAGAGCAAACTCTTTGATGCATGGGCATTCTTATGATGTTTTGAAATTAATGAGTGGCTTATTATCTGAGCACTGCAAATTATATGCAGATAGTATTTGAGTATACACCTAGTACAAGAATTTTCACAAAAATAAACATATTTTTGCTACACATTGCGGCCAAATTGAATTTTTTTTCTTTCATTCTTTCTTTTTTTTTTTTTTGGTACTGGGGATAGAACTCTGACCTCTCGCTTGCCTGTCAGGCACGTGTGCCACTGAGCTGAATCCCCAGCCCCCAAATTGAAAATTTTTAATGGTACAAGCAAAGACAGCAAAATCATGGCTAAATCATAAACTTCAAAAATCATTCTAGTATAAAGTTCATTAAATGGACGGATTAAAGAACCATTTGTATGTTAACAACTTGTAAAAGTCATATATGTACATTGATCATAGGAAAACTTGGAAACATAAAATCCAATCTTGTCTTTTATTTACAGTAATGCAAATATCTAGTTGATCTACTTGATCCAGTAGACCAGATATCATCACATCCTTAAAATGGTATAAAACATTGTAATACAGCTAATTTGGGATGTGGCAGTTGTAGATGCATATTATACACTCCAACAATGCAGTACACATAAGATTTACATGTTAGAACTTAAAGACATTAGAATTATAATTTATAGAATTTAGAGTTAGAAGAAATGCCATAGACGCAAGTTACTAAAAAAAATCCACTTCCTAGAAGCTTATTTAGGATCTGCAAAAAATGCTTGCAAGAGAATGTTATCTATCACCATGCACTAAACTAAAGTCAAAATGGGTCAAAGATCTCAATATTAGAAGAGAAACACTAAATTTACTGGAAGACAAGGTAGGCAAAAATCTTGAAGACATAGGGGCAGGCAAAGAGTTCATGGACAAAACGCAAACTGCACAGGAAGTACTTCAAAGAATCAACAACTGGGATCTCATTTTATTGAAAAGTTTTTGCACTTCAAAAGAAATCACCAATAAAGTGAAAAGAAAGCTCACAGACTGGGAAAGAATTCTAGCCAACTGTTTCTCAGACAAAGGACTTATATCCAGAACATATAAAGAATTGAAAAACATCAGGCACCCCAAATTCAAAGACCCAATTCAAAAATGGGCATCTGAATTGAACACACACTTCTCAGATAAAGAAATACAGATGGCAAATAGATACATGAAGAAATGCTCAACATCGCTGGTCATTCAAGAAATACAAATGAAAACAACACTGGGATTCCATCTCACTCCAGAGAGAATGGCTGCCATCAAGAAATCAACTGATAACAAATGTTGGTGGGGCTCTGGGGAAAAGGAACCCTTCTCCACTGTTGGTGGGAGTGTAGACTGGTGCAACCACTGTGGAAATCAGTGTGGAGATTCCTCATAAAACTAGGATTGGAAGTCCTCTTCAATCCAGCTATTCCCCTGCTGGGTATTTTCCCAGATAAACTGAAAGTATCATGTCACAGCAATATATGTGCACCCATGTTTATAGTAGCACAATTTGTAATAGCTAAACTTGGAAATAACCAAAATGTCCATCAACGACAGAATGGATGAAAAATATGTGGTATTTTTATATAATGGAATATTACTCAGCTATAAAAAAGATGATCTTGAGGCTTTTATAGGCAAATGGAGGCAACTCGAGACTATACTCGTAAGTGAAATAAATTAGACTCACATTTGTAAATATCTTATTGTCTCCCTAGTGTAAAAAATAAATAATAATTTTTTAAAAAACTGAAAGAGTAATAGAATCCAAAATGCGCAATGCATTATAATAAAAAAAGGGAAAGAAAGTACTCAAAATACATATAACTATATGTATGTGTAAGTATGCAAGATAAATTACTGTACCACCAATTCTCTGTTCATTAGAAAGAATAGTTTGTGATGTCATTGTTTGATTGTCTGATTTTTTATGCCTAGATTTCGTAACTTGAACAACCATTTCTAAGATAACAATATGTAGTATTTTAACTAGTTTTGATTTCTTACTAGTTTTTTTTTGAAATTCTGTACTACTTCTACCCTTTTTTGTTTTGCTTTTTAAAAATAAAAAAGAATGTTACCAAAAATTATCAGAAAAAATGAGTGCTGCTGTGTTCCCAAAAAAAGTGAAATGCATTATGATGTTCTGTGCACTGTGCGCAAATCAGCCACTTTTCTATATAAAATATTTTAAAGAAATTCAAAAATATTAATGTCTTTTAATTTTATGAAATAAATTTGTTGATTAATGTAGTAGTTTTAATTGGTATAAAATATTAATTTTTATTTGGGCCATGATTATTCAGATTCAAGCAACTAACTAGGTTCAGTGCATTTATAGACTTTCCATTATTTGTATTAGTAAAAAGACTGACAGAAGTTATTGATTTGCTTGTACCAACAAGTTCAAGCTGCACCATGAGGCAGTCATGCATGTGCCATCAATAGTTCAAGCTGGCAGGAAGGGGTAAACATGCTTCATTTGTTTCATAAGAAACATCATTCCCTCACATCTGACAGAAAGTTGCAGTTTTCAACAAGAGTGCTTTGGATCCTGAGACAAACCCATTTCTGAGATTTCCTCTTCCTCTACCTCTCCAAGTTCCTTCCCTTTTCCAGAATCTGCCTGCTAATGACCTCACTTACTCCTCACTGATGGAAAGAGCTCCCGCCACTTCGTATTTTCCTAACCGATAACCTTGCCATGACTTGCGCTCACAAGTAATTATTCTCTCTCAAGTCAAAAGCTATAGCAAGATGCTCTTTTGAGCTGTTAGTCTTAGCCCCAGAACCAAGTAGGCTTCCTTTCAGAGTAACACTGCTACTCTGCAGTGGTCTTCCTCCTAACCCCAGTGCCTGGGTCTTCTGCTGTCCTAGGACCACCTATCCTGACCTTCTATCCCTAACCATCCTGAAGCAACTTACTTCGCAAAGTAACATGCGGCGTCCACGCCCAAGCCTGTCATTTACTTTATCCCTAAGTGGCTGGAGGATTTTAGTCCCGGAATATATATATTAAAGGAGTTCATGGAGATGCAAGACTTTGCTGCATGTGCTTCAAGAGACATTATGAGTTCCTGGGAAAGACTCAGCAGGACCTCCTGGCCATTTCAGAACCAACATTTTTGTGCAAGGTGCTTAATTGGGAAGCCCTTAGAACAATGTCATGTTGCTCCTTTTGTGCTGCTGTCTCTTTCTGGGCCCTCTTCTCCCCACTTCTTACACACCTGGGCCATGTTCCATGCAGTAGTATTAGCCCTGCTATTTACTCATGCCTTTTTATTATTGTTATTATTATTATTATCATCACCGCTTCTGCCACATACATTGCCAGAACTGAGTTTGCAAATATCTTACATCTCTGTTAATCCTTTACCACCCATCTGCCTGGCTTTTGAGAAGAGAAAATGACAAAATGTGTGTTTACCAAGAATAGTTTTGTGGGCTTCAGCACAGACCGGGATCAGGGTAGCTGGAGAACCGTAGTGAGTCAGGCACTGATGGGGATAGAAAGGGCAAAGGATAAGTACGAAAGGCATTTTTAATGAAAGAAATAAAATTATCATGATAAAAAGTAAATAAGTGAAAGATATGTCAATTATCTCTCTAAGTAAATAAAAAACAAAATAGAGCATTGAGTAGAATACTTCTGTAAAATTTAGAGCACACTCACTATAAAAAGGATAGTCAATGGCCAAAAAACCCCAAAACTTAGGATATACTGAAGTAAAATATGGCACTCCACATAAGAAGTAATGGCACCCTGCTCACTGAAAATAGACTGATGGCACAATCCTGCTGGGATACATGAAGAAAAAAGACAGGATAAAATCCGTGAGAGCAGACGGCATAGACACACAGAGCAAAACCTATAAGATATGATCTAAAGAATCGGTTTCTGTGTCACAATCAAGCTGACCCACTTTTTAACCTCAGCCAAGTCATTTAATCTTCCTGAGTTTCAGTTTTCCCTTCTCTCAGTGAGGCTGGGAGTAGTGAGATGTAATTTGGGGGCAGTGACTCCGGAGGCCGGGAGAGAAAAACTAAAGGATACTGAATATAGTGTTCAGTAGGAAAGGAACAACAGATTTCTGAAAAGAAATCCCACTGAACCCCTTAATAAGCTATGCCCCTGCCTTCCAAAGTGGACACAGTGGGAGCCTGTCCTGCTGGAAAGTGCAGCTGAGCCACACTGATCCTGACTCATCGTGTGGGGCCGGGGTGGAGGAGGGTTTAACAAGCAGTTGTTTGCACAGGAGGAGCCGGGTGGAGAGGTCCTGCTGCCCTTTCCACATCGGGGATCCATTCTCATTTCTAATCTCCAACTCGAAATTCCATTACATTAAGAGAATCTTCTGTTTTCCTTACAGTTCTGCCCCCGCCTGCTGAACCGCTGCTACCCTGAGGAAATGAATCAACTGAATGTTACAGAATGGTGGTGTAGGTATCACATGAGTAAGATTACAGAGCCCTTTCCCTTGCCTCCCAGGAGATCAGACTCTAATAAAGATAACATGTGCCATTTTGAGGCATAGCTAGAAAGAGAATAGCCATGCTTTTAATAGAATAGTCAAGCAGATAAGAAAATGTGGCCAATAGTTGAAATACAAAATGGCACCATACTCTGTGTCTACCATGCATCTCAGAACATTTATCTTTGTCTCCCTGTGTTCCTCTGAGCTCATTTACCCATCTTGCCGCCTCGTTTACTATCAGTGGTGCTAAACAGGTGATGATTTGCATAGCACACACTGAGACATGTTTTCAGGTAGGACAAATAAACCTCCTTCCCAGGTTCATTGGTTATATTAAATTATCGTATGTAAAACCTAAAAACAATGATTACGTGTTATTCATGTTCATGTACTGTATCCCCTCTACCACGACATTCCTTAAACAGAAATTGGTGAGGAAATTACTGTAATAGAAAATGGCGCCCCAACCAGTACACTTCGGTTGCCCGGGTAACAGTTCCTGTTGCAGTTCCAGTTGCTGGTCACTGTGACGCATACGGCAAGAACCAATCAAAAGCTGCCAAGTACTCTGCCTCTGTCCTTCCCCTCTGCAGTCCCATAAAACCCCCTTCCCTAGCCTTCGGGGCCTGGTATTTTGGGAATGATCCCAATCAATACCCATCAACGTGAAACAAACCTGCCTCCAAATTCTGTGTGCTGTTTTGGTGTTTCTACTTGCCAATGCATTACAAGAAGAATAATCTTATTTTCTTTAGATTTGATGATAGTTTTATAAATGTAGTTGCTTAAATTGAGCATGTTAAGTTGGCTTACTCATGCCGTCTGGCAAAAAATTGAGCAGTGCCTGGGGAAGTAAAGGAGGCACTGATGGGGTAAGGGTGACCTGATTCAAGAGCATTACCAGGTGCTAACATGAGTGATGTTTTCACTGGAAATAAAATTTCTGGGCCTCCGAGTGCAGCCCAAGTATAGGTAGAGCATTTTAAATGAATCACTTAATGGATTATCCCATACATATTAAATAGAAATCTACTTAAAATGTGCTGATGCCATTTCCACACGTCTTCAAATATTTAACATGTATGAGTGAATCTTTTAATTGAAGAATACAGAAGTGTATATTTCTTAACTCTCTGGAGAAACAAGGGTATTATTTTAAAACCAAAGGAAGCAATCATAAAATGTGTGGCTACATTGAAGCCAACCAATAAAATAAACCTGAAATTAAAAAAACCCCAAAAATTAGGAAAATTATTTGCAGAACACTTTACAGAAAAAATATAAATGGGTATTATCTGCATTAATGATTCATAATCTTCATTTTTTGAGCCCTTTCATAAGTGTTGGTTGAAAGTTATGGCCTTTTGACTGGAGAAAAAATATGCTTACATTTTTTAAAAGCCTATATCACATATCATGGGGGTATGGAGTTGATAAAGAATGTGGCCTTTATAGCACATAATCATTTCAGTATTTGAAACCTTAACATTTCAAATAAACAATCAAAAGCTATGAACAGATCATTTAAAAGCTAACTAGATAACAAATATATATGCCCAATTCTGTGTAATAAAATCTTGCAAATACAAACAGTGAAAATGAATATTATGCAAAAAAACTCACTTTCTTACACTGCTGATGGTAGTGAATATTAGATAAAACTGTAAAACCATTTCACAGTTTTAAATCTAATAAATCTAAATCCCTTTACTATAATAATTACCATGGAAATCTATCATAAGACAAAATCATAAATACAAGAAGCAAGAAATGAACATACACACCAAAAAAGATTTTATGAACAATGTTGCTCAGCATAATATTATTTATAATATTGCTATAATTCCACTTAAGTAGTTAAGTGGAAATAATTCAAACTTTCACATAGAAAACATTCTGACAAATCTTACAACATTTGCTTAGAGAAGAATTGTCAGTACAAATGATATGTTAAGTAATTAATGATACATGAAAATACTTATGATGGTAGTTAATAACCCAGAAAACAAAAAGAAAAACATTAATATACAGAGCTATTTTTAAAACTAAGTAACAAAAATCTATACATAAATAATTCTGGAAAAGAGTCCTCTTCGAGTGGCAGGCATATATTTGAGATTTTTTTCTCTTCCTCCTATATTTTACATTTTCTAAACTTATTGCATAACTTTGTCGTGGAACTTCATGAAGGAAATTTACTCAGTCATATTATCCTAGTATCCTGAAGAAACTGAGATGAATTTTTTCTCATTAATTTTCCCTATCCCCTTACAAACTTTAAGAAAAGTGGCAATTAACTGGTTGAAAATCTTCAGTAAGAGATCTTAACCTACAAGAAAGAGCAGTTTGTCACTAGGTTGCTTTCATTGTCAGAGAGCTGATACCCTTTTTCAAACTTCTTTTGCCTCTAAAGTCACAGATAGAGTACATGTCACGTAACATCGAAACGTTTACGGAGCTATTTTGTTGGTTTTAAGATTCTCCAGGCCTGCTATCCCAGTTCAGCCCTCCCTGGATAAATATATCATAACTCTAATCATGTGCAGGGGGATATTTTCAAGAGACCAATATTCTTTTGAAAAAGCAGAACCCAACGCACTGTATAATCCAGGTGTGACCTGGTCAGCACTGTAACATTCTGTGATCTCAGTTAATAGGTGGTCGTTACAGAAGACCCTTTCTTGATTTCATAGTCTGGATTTGGAAGCCACAAGGATGGGGGAAGCAGGGCTTCTGACTTAAAAGAATGAATGTGAAAGTCAAGTCAAGAAAACAGGCCGGTTCTACCCCTCTTTGTGACACTGTCCTTGGCTTTCTTTCAACTAGAATAAATTCAAAGGACACATTCTGTGAATTGTTTCTTTACATCTTGTTCCCTAAATATTAGATAAGTGTTTCTTCTTTAACTCCCTCCATTTCTCTGATTAAAAGCAAGCTTATATAATTAAAGACAGTGTAACTTCCATTACCAACATTTTATTACCCTTTGGAAAATGGAGAGAATCTTATCTGTAGTTTTAAAAATGCACCTCAGTTCCACCGAATATTAATATAACTGAAAGCTTAAGAAGCACGACATGTGCATAATGAAAATACCATTTTCTATGTATTTTCCTCTCAAACTATACTCAGTGAGGAACCGCCTGTCACAGAATAAAAACTTGGCCAGCTCTGTGGCTTTTCTGCTGTTAGATAATAGCACTAGAGTCAGTTAATAATGCAAACCACTGCCCCAAATCAGAAATCCCAGGTACCCAATCAAAACCTAGTGCACCTGCTAATCTTCATGGAACACTAAGGCTCCTTCCTCAGCTAAAGCCTACAAACGTGAGCCTTGTGCTGTGAAGAAGACAATGGAAGCCACCGCCTTCCTTCCTTCGGTCTCCTTTTCTTCTGTGCATCCTGGTCATCCACGGCCACCCAGGAAACACTTTCCGATCCAAGTACTTACATACAGGATGACCAGACATTGCATAGTTTCTCATTAATTTTTATAAGATAATATAACAAGAAATATAAAAATGACAATTTTATCAAATCTATTCAATACATGAACAGAGTGGTTGAAATGACACCTGCTCAGTGACACCCAAGATGGTGAGTGCGTGAACAGACCCACCGCCTGAGTGGCACTCGGGGTGAATTGTTCAGGGGTAAAGGATGTAGAGGAGGCATAAAAATAAGGCACAAATGACCTGCTGTTTCATGCACAGGTGACGTTGAAATGTGGCTTTTTCTTTTCTAGGCATCTCCATCGACCCTCTTTTCAGGTTTTCCGTAACAGAAATACTGTCTTCAGCTGGCCACTGCCTCAGTATGAACCTCTCTGGTCTTCTTGTACCCTGAAGACACTAAATTTCACCTTCATGATCTTCTTGCCATTCTAGGTGGGAATTACAAGATGGAAACCAGTGCTTTCTCTGACATTGTCTATATTTGATTGAAAGTGAACATTACCAAAATCCTTTGGCCCACTGAACAAAGAGTGTATAATTTCTTTCCCAGTATAGAATTTAGTTTGCCTTGATTTTGCTGAAAATTCCAAAAGTTGTGAAATAGGTTTTGAACATTTTCTGGGTTTCGTTTGGTTTCTGAAGTAAGTACTTTAATCTGGCATATCCTTTTAGGACACAGATACTATAGTATTTTGGTGCCCTGGTAGAAATTAAAAGGTTCTTTTGTATATATTTTGGATTTTTTTGCTTTGTTTTTGTGTGTGTGTGTGTGTGTGTGTCTGTGTGTGCACATGTGTGCAAGGAATAACTTATGTACATAAAAATGCATTACTGCTGCATGTATAATTCAGTGTACACATTATTTCTGCATACACTCATGGGAACACCACGTAGATCATGGTACTAAATATTTCTGCCACCAGGCTGGGTCTGTGAGGTGCCACAGGCTGCATGAAGAACTTATCCCACCCTGCCTGTAGAATAAGTTTCCAGATTTTCTGACTTCTGTCACAGAAAAAGAATTTTCAGGATACATCAGCAAGAGACGTAAAAAGAACTTATTAGAGATTTTTAGGATGCAATGAAGAGTGGAGTGTGGGTGCTCAGAGAAAGTGAGACCCACTGTGAGCTGGAGCTGGGTACATTCCAGACGGGTGGGCTAGGCCGCGGATCCTCTCCATCTGCACAGGTGGCTGCAGTGCAAACCTTCCACAAGTGTTTGAAGTTGAGCTCAGCTGCCCACCAGTTTTGTCACTTCCTTCAGATGGACAAGAACAATTTACAGGCACAAAGAACAGGCTAAGAGACCTGATAGACAGACTTACTCTAATAGGACCTTTGGGAATTTTTTGGAGTGAGTTTTTTGGAAGGGAAAAAGGGTCGAATAACTTCTGTGTCATGAAGCTGAAGTTTCTAAGTACAACCATAAAATCTCAATTTCCTTGTCCCCTTACTATGTACTTTTTTAATTTCTTGCATCCTACCTCATTCCCTGTCCCCCTGAGGTTTGGTTCCTTATTCTTAAGGGGTTGCAGAAGGTCCAATGGTCTGACATCAAGTAACTACTTCAGAGTGAGGAAGGGTGCTAATTCTGACTAGCCGGGAGCCAAAAGTCTCATCCTGACTGATTTAAAGGAGACAGGAATGTTGGTTTTCATCTTTTGAAGAAACATTTTCAATAGATGAAAAAGAGGGCAAGGGCATAGGAGACGTTAACCCACAGCAACAGTGGATCATACAACATAAAGAATTCTAATGCAAAGTATTCTGGCCAGGAAAACAAGGACTTTCTCCCACCAGGCTGTTTCAGGTGCCAGGAGCTGGCTGGCCAGTGGGTAAGGCTTGTGATAGGAGACTGACATCACACTGACTTGTGGACATAGATTATGTAATGCAGAGGACACGTTGCAGAATTTTCAAGAATACACACGACGTTGTCTGTTGATAATGGCAGAGGTTCCACCTTCAGCTGCAGTTAGAATGATCTAAGGTCATTTGGTTTTGTAGAATAGCTTTTTTCATTTTTAATTTTGAATTTAGTAGCAAAATACTCTTGTAGTGTAATTTAGAAGTTTTGTGAATGATTAGTAAGAGACTCAGCATTCCCCGTGACATTTTCAAGTCCTGTTTGGAGAATAAAGATAGTGGCTATCAGATCATATCAGTGGAAAACTTATCTGTCCCATCGATGCCACAGACTGGGAAGTTAGTCGGTTGATCTATGGTTTTAACTCAGTGTCCTTGGGCCCAACATTGTCCGGTCCGCTCCGGCAGCAACCAAGACCATAGGTTTGTACAGACCCCCAGGTACCGTTCAGTGCTGGCCATCTTACTCCACCTTTGCTCTCCAGCTAGCAGCAAACAAGTCAGTATCTCTTAACACAGTAGTATGAATACAGCCCTGGGTAGGAATCCATCCCATATTTTGGGTGGCATTGCTCTATTTGTCATAAGTGTAGTTTTTTGTGTGTGTTCTCAGCAAAAGGTATTAGTTGGTTGAGTTACCCCACAGTAAATGTCAGCCAAATATACTCATCCTAAGTCTAAAACTATGAACTGAGGATTATCTTTCCTTGTAGGAGTTTTAGGAGTCTGGGATAGATCAGGCTCTGCATATTTTCGTATCTGAGTATTAATTGTGGCTAGAGAAAAATTCTTCTCCTGACTCTTGAGGAATAGTCTAATTTATTGGCCACTTAGAGGCATTAGATCTGATAGTAAGCTTTAAAAGTGCCACTCCACTTTGTAACTGAGCTATAAAATTTTGAAACTTCATCCAGACATCTCCCTGTAGAAGAGATACCCACCATGGAAACCCAGAGGCACTAGAAGTGGACAATTTTCTAAAACCCAGCATGCACCTTGGTTAATATTTTTGGCAGGCTCCTAGGCCCAGTCAAGGAACACATTTGTTGCCCCACTGGACAATGTTATAGCAATTAAAAAAAAACAAATGAAATGCAAGTACACATTTTATGGCTAATCAAAGTATTTTATGGCTTTAGTTATAGGTCCAGGTGGAGATTATCAACAGGGGTTGATATAGTACTTGGAGCCCCTTTATGCAGTTAGCCTAGCTTCTAATTTAATATTACTATTATTCTTAGAGATAATTTTGGTTATAGTTCCCTTTGGGTGTGTAAGACTGAGTCACAGAAAGATCTGTCTTAAAATTAAACTCTATCTCTCTCTCATGTATATATGAGTTTAGTTCAGGCTCCTCAGGCATTTTGGGGGCCATGGGTAGAGCCACTTATCTCTGTTTTTCCTCTACCAGTTGTGTCATCTGCCAGCACGGTCAGTCTTAGCTTGACAACCTGGCTTCCTCCTCTCCTCTTCCGTGGTCCTCCTTTGAGCACGATGTGCACTGCCTCCGCCAGTCTCCCTGCTGGGGAGGTTAGGTGACTCAGTGGAGTTGTAGGATCCTTTACAGAAGACCTTGGAGATCCAGGGACAAAGTATGGCCTCTCCTGTTAGCCTCGTTGCCTTTTTTAGCTTTGGTTTCCAAGCCTTAGTTGTCGAACACCCAGAAGGTCAGTGACGTCAGCACTGAGGTGGGAGCTATAGGTTTAACTATCATAACCTTATCTGGGTATTGAACACCTTGACATACAAAGTATGGCTAGAGAACTGCTATATCTTTTATGAATCATGATTGTCTTAGAAATGAAATTCATGTAGAATGTTAATAGATAATAGCTATAAAGGTTTATGAGGCAACTTTAAAATCAAGAACAAATATATCATCTTAGTTAAATCTTATAATGTCATTATTATCTGCAAAATATTTTTAAATTTTCATTTTAGTATGTAACTTTTTAATTGGTTACCTGAATTGAATGAGAAAATACTAAATGGCATAAAGAAACTTTCAACTAAATTTGTAACCTTTTTTTAAATAAAGTGTTTTTTAAAGTAGAATGTACTTATTCATGGATGAACCTGATAGTTTGTTAATATCCAGTCTTTAATCATGATAATGACCTTAGCTCAACTGTATAATGTTTGGACACATCTAACTATCATAACACAATTATATAATAATCACATAAACCCAAACCTTCAGAAATCCATCATCATGAATAACTTTAGTTTGGAGGTCATAAGCATGATAGGATGTCTTTCTCAAGTTTTACATCTTAGAAGGCCTGTACACTTAGGAAAACACAAATGTACTTAATATATATACCATGAGGTTAGCGATAAATACCATCACAGCTATATAGAAATCTTTAGCTATATATTTATTTAGTTTTTACCCTC
This sequence comes from Dasyprocta punctata, assembly GCA_004363535.1. Taxonomy (NCBI): domain Eukaryota; kingdom Metazoa; phylum Chordata; class Mammalia; order Rodentia; family Dasyproctidae; genus Dasyprocta; species Dasyprocta punctata. The sequence goes on along the minus strand of RJWM01017933.1, from coordinate 26,135 downwards.
AAGTCAGAATTTAGGTTTCTTAAAACAGGTTTACATGGTGTGACTGTACTGACAAAAATATAGGACATCTTTAAAGCTCTTACAAGTTTAAAAAATGATGTCTATATCATTTTGGCTACAGATAGACTCATTATCAAATATATAAGTGTATCTCATTTATACAATAACAAAATTTTTGTTCAATTAAAGCTAATAGATAGAGATCAAGCTTTTAAATAGCAGGACCAAGTTTATGAAAATGCCAAAAATCTTAATCATTTTATGCTGGAGGTCTAATGTAATGTATATTGTATGAAAAGCACTTATTAGTTACTTTGTATGTGTAAAACTTAACTTTAAAGTTTATTTTTATATCATATTTTGTCTTCAGATGAGTGTACATCTCTGGTCTCAGATATCTAGTGTTATATTATGTTCCTATGGACCTGCCAAGTCTCATGTAATCATGACATGGACACGACTGAGTCTAGCATTCGTGATTGGTTTGTTGTCTAGCACTGGGATTGGCAATGTGAGGGCTGCATCCGCCCAGAGGTGGAGCTGGCACACAGTGTAAGGGTGGGAAGAATGTGTGTCTTACAAGTATGAAACCAAAAGTACAATGGAGAACCCAAAAGTTTAAAAAGCCAAGAACATAGATCATCCAAGGAAAGTTGCAAAAACTGAGCAGAGTGGGCTTAAGAGAGAAGCTGTAGGAGTTAAACGCCCTAAAAGTGCCATGGGGATGAAGTCCTTCAAGCCTTTCGGATCTCACAGCCAGACTGCTTCAGATGCTGAGCATGGAACTCCAGGATTTAAAGTCACCCTGCTGGATTTTGGACTTGCTTGGGTTCCAATGCTTTGTATTCCCCTGTGTGTAACTTTTGGAATGGTAATGTTCATCTTGTGCCTTTGCATTTTGGAAGTGTTTAACTTGTTTTCATTTGTACTGGGGGTTACAATTAAGAGTTTGCCATAGATCTTGGAGACTTGGGACTTGGACTTTTCAGCAATGCTGAAACTGCTAGACTTTAGCAACTCTTAGAGATGGACTAAATGTCTTTTGTATAAAAGGTGTACATGAGTCTTTGGGGGGCCGGGGTGGAATGTTATAGCTATGTTCCTGTGGCCCCAACAAGTCTAATGTAATCATGGCATGGACATGGCTGAGTCTAGTGTTCATGATTGCTCTGTTGTCAAGTGCTGGGATTGGCCAGGGGTGGAGCTGACATGCAGTGTAAGGGCAGGAAGAAGGCATGACTTCCCTCTCTGGTCGGTTCACACCTTGCTGTTTTGCGGCCACCATTTACAGCTGCCCCCCTGCCACACCACGCTGCCTTGGAGCCAGTTGACTATGGACTGAAACCTCCAAGAATTGTAAGAAATAAACCTTTCCTTCCCTAATTTTGGGCATCAGATGTTTTGTCTCAGCAATGAGAAAAAAGTAACTAAAACATCTAGATAGCATGTGCTATAAACTAAAATAATATTAACTTATTTAATCAATCATAACTTGACTAATAAAAACATTTACAAGTCAACATTTAAATAATCTTTAACTTTTATAACTCAGATTTTAAGTATCCAAAAGCTAACAATAAAAAACACAAGAAATCATCTTAATAAAATATAGCATTTGTTTTTAATTAGTTTAATAAAGAGCATTTTAATATCTTAAGAAAACTTCATTACTAATTTAGGCATAGAGAGTTTAACCTTTTAATTATAGCATATATACTTTTATATATAATTTTTTAATGGGGCTCAATAAGACTGGGGGGAAACTGCACAAACTACTCATCAGTGGGGAGCACTGCAGCAAACTGGGTCACAGCCACTCTGTCAGCCACAGAGGGAAGCACTGTCCAGCAATTCCTCAGGCCCAAGGATCCACACTTAGGGCAACATTCAAAAAGATATTATTTTAATACTAGAAATTTAAGTCTTAGTCAACTCGAAAAAGCAATCTTCACAGGGATTTAGCTCAGCAGGCATAAAAGCATGCCTAGCAAGCATGAGGTCATGAGTTCGATCCCTGGTACAAAAGAAAAAAAAAATAAAGAAAGAAAGCAATCTTAAACCTTCATCTACATATACATAAATAATTTATGAAAGCAATTTAATAAAGTATATTATTTTTGAAAGCCTTAAGAAGCAAAGAATACTTGAATTTACATTTAGCAACTGATGACTTAGATGTTATTATGAACACTTATCAAGATTAATCTTACCCCATTGTCACATAGCAATAGATCAACTAGACAAAAAGTTGGCAAACAAATAACAGAACTGAATCAAACCTGTGAACAAATGGACTCAGTAGATGTTTACAGAGTGTTCCACCCAACAACATCAGAATACACATTTTTCTCAGCTGTGCATGGGACATTCTCTAAAATAGACCATACATTAGCCCCCAGAACATGCTTAAGTAAATGCAAAGGAATTGAAATTATCCCATGCATACTATCTGATCATAGTATACTGAAATTTAAAATTAACAGTAAAAGAAACTGCAAAACCTACATAAACACATGGAAATCAAATAACAGCCTCTTGAACAACCAATGGGCTACAGATGAAATTAAAGAAGAAATTAAACAATACCTAAAATTCAATGAAAATGCAGATACGGTATATTGAAACTTGTGGGATGCAGTGAAAGTGTTCCTAAGAGGAAAATATATAGCAATAAATTGTCACATCAAGAAAACAGAATGAGCACAAATAAATAACCTAATGCTACACCTCAAGCTTCTAGAAAAAGAAGAGCAAGTCAAACCCAAAGCTCATAGAAGAAAGGAAATTATGAAGATCAGAGCAGATATTAATGCAATTGAGACTAAGAAAACAATACCAAGAATTAAGGAATCAAAGAGCTTGTTCTTTGAGAGAATAAACAAAATCGATAAACTTCTAGCCAACCTTATCAAGAAAAAGAAAGAAAAAATTCAAATTCATGCAATAAGGAATGAAAAGGGAGAAATTACTACAGATTCCATGGAAATTCAGAAGATTATGAATACCTACTTTGAAAATCTTTACTCACATAGGGTGGAAAACACAGAGGAAATGGGCAAATTCCTAGAAATGTATGTACTACCAGAGCTGAGTTAAGAAGATATAAAAATTTTGAATGACCTAATATCAGTTACTGAAATTAAAAACATAATTAAAAGTTTACCAGCAAAGAAAAGTCCAGGTCCTGATGGATTCATAGCTGAATTCTACAAGAAATTTAGAGAATATTTAATGCCAATACTACTCAAACTCTTCAATGAAATGGAAAGGAAGCAATCCTCCCTAACTCGTTCCTGGAGGCAAGTATTATTCTGATACCAAAACCAGAGAAAGATCCAACCAAAAAGGAGAACTATAGGCCAATTTCCTAACGAACATAAATGTAAAGATTCTCAATAAAATACTGGCAAATAGAATGCAGCAAATCATTAAGAAGATTATAGATCATGACCAAGTGGGATTTATTCCAGGAATGCAGGGATGGTTTAACATATGCAAATCAATAAATGTAATACACCACATCAACAGTGCCAAAGGCAAAAATCCCATGATCATCTCAATAGACGCAGAAAAAGCTTTCGATAAAGTCCAACACTTGTTCATGATAAAAAACCTTACAGAAAATTGGAATAGATGGTATATACCTCAATCTGATAAAAGCCATCTATGACAAACCAACAGCCAACACTATACTAAATGGACAAAAACTGAAAGCTTTCACTCTAAAATCAGGAACAAGACAAGGATGTCCACTATCACCACTCTTATTCAATATAGTTCTGGAAATATTAGCCAGAGCAATTAGACAAGAGAGAGAAATAAAAGGAATAAGGATAAGAAAGGGAGAAGTTAAATTGTCACTATTTGCAGATGATATGATACTCTACATAGAAGACCCTAAAAACTCCATCAAAAGGCTACTAGAGTTAATAAACAAATTCAGCAGTATAGCTGGATAAAAAGTCAACATTTAAAACTCAGTAGCATTCCTGTACACAAACAAACAAACTCACTGAGAAAGAAATTATGGAAACAACACTTTTTACAACAACATCCAAAAAAAATGAAATACTTAGGAATCAACCTAACAAAGAACATAAAAGACCTATATGTTGAAAACTATAGTACTCTAAAAAAGGAGATTGAGGAGGATGCTAGAAAATGGAAAGATATCCCTTGCTCTTTGTTAGGGAGAACCCACATTGTGAAAATGGCCATACTCCCGAAACTGTTATACAGATTTAATGCAATCCCAATCAAAATTCCATTAATACACCTTGCAGATCTAGAGAACACTCCTAAAATTCATCTGGAACCAAAAGAGACCTAGAATAGCAAAGGCAATTCTAGGCAACAAAAGTGAGGCAGGAGGCATCTCAATCCCTGACTTGAAATTATACTACAAAGCTACAGTGATAAAATCAGCATGGCACTGGCAAAAAATAGACCTGAGGATCAATGAAACAGATTAGAAGATGCAGATACAATTACAAAGACACTCAACCACCTTATATTGACAAAGGGACTAAATATGTTCACTGGAAGAAAGACAGCCTCTTTAATAAATGGTGCTGGAAAAATTGGCTTTCCACATGCCAAAGAATGAAACTAGACCCATGTCTATCACCATGCACTAAACTAAAGTCAAAATGGATCAAAGATCTCAATATTAGAAGAGAAACACTAAATTTCTGGAAGACAAGGTAGGCAAAAATCTTGAAGACATAGGGGCAGGCAAAGAGTTCATGAACAAAACACAAACTGCACAGGAAGTACTTCAAAGAATCAACAACTGAGATCTCATTTTATTAAAAAGCTTTTGCACTACAAAAGAAATCACAAATAAAGTGAAAAGAAAACCCACAGACTGGGAAAGAATTCTAGCCAACTGTTCCTCAGACAAAAGAATTATATCCAGAACATATAAAGAATTGAAAAACATCAGGCCCCCAAAATTCAAAGACCCAATTCAAAAATGGGCATCTGAAATGAACACACACTTCTCAGATGAAGAAATGCAAATGACAAATAAATACATGAAGAAATGCTCAACATCACTGGTCATTTGAGAAATGCAAAGGAAAACAACACTGAGATTCCATCTCACTCCAGAGAGAATGGCTGCCATCAAGAAATCAACTGATAACAAATGTTGGTGGGGCTGTGGGGAAAAGGAACTCTTCTCCACTGTTGGTGGGAGTGTAGACTGGTGCAACCACTGCAGAAATCAGTGTGGAGATTCCTCATAAAACTAGGATTGGAAATCCCCTTCAATCCAGCTATTCCACTGCTGGGTATTTTCCCAGATAAACTGAAAGTATCATGTCACAGCAATATATGTGCACCCATGTTTATAGTAGCACAATTTGTAATAGCTAAATCTTGGCAACAACCAAAATGCCCATCAACCACAGAATGGATGAAAAAGATGTGGTATTTTTATATAATGGACTATTACTCAGCTATAAAAAAGATGATCTTGAGGCTTTTATAGGTAAATGGAGGCAACTCGAGACTATACTCATAAGTGAAATAAATCAGACTCACATTTGTAAATACCGTATTGTCTCCCTAGTGTAAAAAATAAATAATAATTTTTAAAAAAACAAAGAGTAATAAGATCCAAAATGTACAGTGGATATTGTAATAAGGAAGGGGAAAGTGCTCAAAATACATATAACTGTACGTATGTGTAAGTATGCAGGATAGGTAACTATACTATTAATTCTCTGTTAGTTCATTAGAAAGGAAAAAAAGATTAATCTTACTGATATTTACTATTTACTCATTTTAACCATTATTTTAGATGACCTCCAAGAATCAAAGCATGCACAGTTAATATTTCCAAGTTAACATTTTTATTTGTTTATTTGTTTTTAAATTTTATTTTATTTTATTTTTTGTGGTGCTGGGGATCAAACCCAGGACCTTGTGCATGCAAGACAAGAGCACTACCACTAAGCCACCTCCCAGCCCTATTTTTATTTTCTTTATGGAAAAACTCTTAAATTGTTATACATACACAACAATGGAAATTGTGCTTATAAAACTTTATTTTATTACGAATAGTTTCTTCTTTGAGTAACAACCTGGATGGAAACATGCCATCAACTTTATCATTTATTTGTTTATTTTTTAATTTTATTTTAAAGAGGAACAAATAAAAACAATGATACAGGATTTTGAAACAAGATGATAGGAAATAAACAATGGTTAAGATACTGTATGTTGTTATCTTCAGAGCAGTTGCTCAGATTACAAAGCATAGAATAGCCATGCCAAATTGACCAACCAGGACAAGCACAAACTGTTCTTTTCAATGAACTAAAAGAAATTAGTAATATAATTATCTTAGCGCCTATATATATATATATATATATATATATATATTTACTTTTCTTTTCCATTCCTTCTTTTCTCCTTTCCCCCATCCGGATTGTTCTTTCTTTTTGAGCAGCTTCTTCCTCTTTCACAACATCTGTTGTACATTTTGGATATTACTAACTCTTTGAGTTTCTTACACTGGGAAGACAATATGATGTTTACACATGCAAATCTGATTTATTTCACTTATAAGTGTGATCTCTAGTTGCATCTATTTTCCTGTAGAAGCTTTGAGTTTCTCCTTCTTTACAGATGAGTAGTACTCCATTGTATAAAAATACCACATCTTTTTTTATCTATTCCTCAGTTGATGGACATTTGGGTTGTTTTCAAGATCTGGCTATTATAAACTATGCTGCTATAAGCACGGGTGCATATATATCACTGTGGTATGATGTTTTTAATTCTTCTAGAAAAATACCCCAAAGGGGAATAGCTGGATTGAATGGGACCCCCAATCCTAGCTTTTTGAGGAATCTCCACACTGATTTCCACAGTGGTTGCACCAGGCTACACTCTCACCAACAGTGGAGAAGGGTTCCTTTTTCCCCACAGACCTGGCAGCATTTGTGATTGGTTGATTTCTTGATGATAGCCATTCTTTCTGTCACCGACTTTAAAGACATCTTTATTCTCATCTTAAAACTCACTGTTAAGCATGTGAACAAAAGTATTAGGGCTACATTATGAGCATCCATTTATCTATAAGCCAATTTAAGTAGCGCTTTTAGAGTATAACATATACCAAACACATTAAAATAAATCACATATAACCTTTTTGTTATTTTAAGGATTTTATTTGCAAATCCCCTGTAAGCCTCAAGCCTATTAGCTCCCATCTTGTAATATTTTCAGTTTGGTTATCCTCAAAAGCTTGTACAATTGATTTTTTGTTTGGAAAGTCCAAACAGAGCCGGAAGTCTATATGGGAAAAAAAGAAATTGTCGAGCTAAAGAAGTTTTTTTTGAAAACAAGGACTTGCAGGTTACTTTAACCAATGATTAATACATATTAGTAGGTAGACAGACAACATACATAACGCATAAGGCAACTATATTAAGTACACTTTTAGATGTTTTGGTTGTGTTGAATTTAATAATCTTTTTCATGGTTATAACTATAAACAGACTGATCAGTTAGATTTTTTTAGGGATTATCAAATAGCTCTCTTCCTTGTGTAAATTGTAACAGCATTTTTTTTAGTACTTTAAGTCACTCAGTACTTTTTTGTTCATTAACAGTATAGACTCATAACCAATAAGTCAAAAGGGGAAAGAAAAGAGCTTTGAGACTTTGTCTTTTTACCCTCTAATTTTAAGTGTCTTTGGAGAAAAAACAACTTTTAAAATTTTTTATCTTAAATTGGCCCAAAGTCTATTAAATACAGTCTGAAGCTTGTTTTGGGAGCTCTGAGTCACCCACAAGCGTGTGGGACCGGATATCAGCCACTGGAAACTCTCCTGTGTGTGTCTGAAGGTAGAGGAAGAAAACAAAAAGAGAGGAAGGCAGGACCCCGCTCCTCGTCCCGAAGCCGGAGCTGCCCCCGTCAGGGCTCCAGGGCTGCAGCAGTGCAGGGCCCAAGCTGGCCTGGGCCGCAGGTGCACCCACAGGATGCCCAGGCGTGCTGTGCCCACAGCTGCCCTCCTTGTCCCAGGCCAGGACTGTGCAGAAGGCAGGTCTCTCTGTCTGTCTGTCACTGACCAGGGCCAGCGACCCTGCTAGAAAGCAGGCAAGGCAGCTGTCACAAGGGACTCACAGGATTGAGAAGTCCGGAGATGCCACCTAACAACTGCAGATCAAACGTCAAGGAAAGCGGGCACGTGCCCCCTTCCCCGCCTTGCAGGACTCCCCTCTACCTCCAGATCTGTCTCCGCTGATACCTAGTATCAGAAATAGTGAGAAGATTTGAGATGGGGAGAGAAGAAAGAAAAACCGAGAAGCTTTTGGCTCGGCCTACCAGAGTCAAGGTTGTTGCCGTCTCTAGCTTCTTTTAGTCCCTTTGTGGTCCCTGACATGGCACTGCAGATGCCGCTGGGCTGGGGGTAGGTTCCCAAGGCTGAGCTACAGAACCAAGGCCCCCCTTTCTGTAGAGCAAGTTTGCAGGTTCACTGACCTCACTTGCAGGACCTGTCAGTAAAGGCGACCTGAGAGGTCTTGACCAGAGACATTTAGGACGCACCCAGAAGAGGAGAGCGGGCGCTCAGAGAGACGAGACACTTTGCAAACTGGAGCCGGGTGCCCTGAGGAGGACTTCAGGACGGCTGGACTAGGCTGTGCGTGTGTCCTCACCGGCCGCCGCCTACAGTGCAAGCCGTCCACCGAAGTCTGACGCCGAGGTCTGCTGCCGGCCAGCACTGCTGCTTCCTCCAGCTGGGGAAGCTCAGCTTACAGGTGCAGTGGACAGGTTAAGATCCTGACTTACAGGCTTATTGTAAGAGGACCTCTAGGATTTGGGGTGGGGTGGGGGAGTGAGTTTCCTAGAAGGGAGAAAGGGGTTGCTGTTGTGCCCTGAAGCTGAAGCTTCTCTTAAAAGTACAATTTAAAATCTAGATTTTCTTATCTCTTTCTGTCTAGTTTTCATTTCTTCTGTCCTGCCTCATTTTCATCAATTCAGAAAATTTCCTCAAGCCCTTTACGTATCTATACTACCTGCAATAGTAACTATTGCTCTGCTTTCTAATCCTGTAGATTGGTTTTGTCTGTTCTGAATTTTATGTAAATGTCAGCATACGTATATATTCATGTGTGTAGCATCTTTGCTCAGCAAAATATTCCCAGATGTGGTCCTGCTTTTGCAGTATCAGACTTTCCTTCCTTTTACTGGAGAGTAGCATTTCCACGTGTCAATATATCACAACCGCTTTATCCATTGTTTTTACTGTAGCATTTTACTCTTTAAACTGCTTGGCACTTCTTTTGAAAATCAGGTAAACTTACATTGTTCATTGAATTAGTTTTCTATATTATGCGAAAAAAAAGTTTTGTCTTAGTAACTTCGTGAAGTCTATCGGTACATATTCTCTAATTTTGTTCTTTTTCTTTGAGATTACTTAACTTTCTCGGCCCTTTGCATTTCCGTATTGATTTAGGAGTCACCTTAATGATTCGTAAGAAAGACTGGAGTTTTTATGACAGCATCAAGCACATAAATCAAAGCTGAGTGAACTGATATGTGAGAGGTGTGAGTCCCCGGTATGTGCGTGTGCCTTTCCGTCTGTTCTGTTCTTCTGTCTCCCAGCAATGTTGTGCGTTTCTCAGTGGCTTCCATTTTGCACGCCGAGAGCCCTAGCTTTCAGCCGCCTGTTGTATTTTAACAGTACGTCCACGAACGCCTCGAGGCCCGTCCCCAAGGTGGGAGCGTCCCCGCTGCCCACGCGTGGGCCGGACTTGCTGACCTGCTCAGACTAAGCACAGCACGGCGGAACTGACGGTGTGCGGCTTTTAAAACTTTTTAAAAGACACGCTGCAGCTTCCTTCCTGGGTGTCTTAGAACATTTCCTCTGCGGACGGTGCTCTCAGGTTCATGAAGATGTCCAAGCAGCCCGAGGAAGGGACACGCCAGGAGCACAGCCCCGCGGCCGGACGCGGGCACAGCCGCAAGGCCGCCCGCCTGCAGCCCTGGAGCGCGCGGTCCCGGAGGGAGTGGGCGCTGCGGCTCCCCCGGGGCTCCGGACGGGCGTCACCCCGGCTGGGCCATCCCGGGGCTCCGGACGGGCGTCACCCCGGCTGGGCCATCCCGGGGCTCCGGACGGGCGTCACCCCGGCTGGGCCTGGGCCGCAGCCTTGGAGAGGTCTTGTGCTAGAAACACGGCCGAGGTAACCCGTGGCCCACAGAAACGGAGATGCCGATGGGCTGTTGTTTTAGGCTGGTAACTGTTGGGAGCATTTTGTGGCACAGTAATATAAATCAGTGGAGCACGGATATGTATACGTGAAGTCATACGGGAGAGCTGGCAGCTTAAATACTACTAGGGATTATTTATGTGGTTGATGGAAATATGAATCATTTAAAGATACCTGTTTTCTATGTGTCTCAACTATAGAAGGTGGGAAAAAATTTAGGACATATAGTTCTAAAAATTCTATTACCATGAATCAAAAAAGTGACTTTGTAATAACTATAAACAATAAACTACTCACCAATCTTCATTATTGTATTTCTTTTCGTGCTGAGACATTATCATTAGGTCAACTTAGGGGAAGAAAACAAGTAAAGGCATGATCTAAATTTCAATATATTTGGTTAACAACTATACTTTTCTTAGATATAGTGCAATGCTATACATGAAGTATATTTCTTTTTTTAATTTAAAAAAGCAAAATAAAAAAGGATAGAAATAATGCAGAATTTCAAAAAAAAGTAAGAAACATTTCTTGATCTAAAGAATAAGAACTTTCATTTATCAACACAGTTGTCCTAAAATCCATGTAAGTGGAATGGTCAAGATATAGTACCTACAATAAGCCATCTGATGTGTGAAAGTGAGACAGTATGTTAAAATAACATGCAGGCATCTGCTTAGTGGCTTTACAGAATTTAATATATTTTAAGGACATGCACACTTACATAGTTTAAAGTTAATTTTAAATATTATTATACACACATAAAAATAAAACATAATAAACCCATGTAAGGTTTTTAGGGACAGATGGGAGAAAAAAATAATTTAATGATTTAAATCAAATCATTCTAGATTTAGTGGACTCTTAGAAGATGATCTATAAATAGGATGACCATGTAATTTCTCATCTATACAAGGACACGTTTGAGAGCAAAAGGGGATGCCGTGAATAATTTCACTAAAGCAGCACACATAAAGCAGGGCTGTGTTAGTGAAACCAAGATATATTTTCACCCTATGAATCTTAACAACATTTACCCAGAGAGCTTTTTAAAAGTTCATTTTTATTACCTATTCTCTTAAAACTCCAAGTAACTCGTATCTAAGACCACATCTACAAATTTGATGGTAGACTTTAGTACATTATATTTAGATTTGTCAACTGTAATATACTTTTAATGAGATTCATCTTTTTAGGGTGGTTATGAACAAGATAACTAACTATCATCAAATTAAGTACAGCCCATCTCTACAAATGAAACTTCTAAGTGCTTTTCAGCACTTTTGAAAGCTAATATCCTTGCAAGTGAATGCAGTACTGAAGATTGGTGCGGCACTTGAAAAGTATAATTACAGTTGTTAAATGCCATGAAATCTGAGCCAGGGAAGTGAGGAATCTTGTGAATGAAGATGTTGTAAATGTGACAGAATTCAAATGAAAAGTTAGAGAAAAAAATAGATGGTACATTAGAAGCACGGCAAATACAAAGATAGATGCAATTCACACATACACACACACCTCAGCTTCGCATGGGAAGAACTGCTTAAAATGCTTCCTGGTTTGGATTAGTATAATTTTATTTTGTTCTGAGATTTTTTTAAACAAATTTTGAATTGTTTATTTTCTGCTACTGATAGTTTTATGTAGTTTAATTCTACTATTAAAAGGTATGGTTCTTTATTACATTAAGCAACTTGTGATACTGTGAAGGTATTTTTAAACATTGTAGAACTGCCAATTGTATTGATATGCCCTTTAGATAAAACACAGGCTACTGTCAGCTCCCAATTGGCTAGCGAAATTTGAAAAATCAGATTAAATCTGGAAATATTATCACAGCACAGTAACTCTTCTTTTGAAGAAAGTAACTCAATCTTCACCAGTAAGGTTTTAATATGGGCTAAGACGGTAACTGCAATAGATAGGTTAGATTATGTGCAAGATACCTATTTCTCTTCTTATGTAAGCCAAAGCCATGCTAAACACAGGGTGTCTAATGAATCTCAGAATCCACTTCATGTTTCCATGCAATATAAAATGCACTATGAAATGACATTCTGCCACTAAAGGCACACACCAAAGCTGCTAAGAATAGAAAAGAATTTCTCAGCCTTTTCGCTGGAATGAGAGAGAAAGCAGAGTGAACAGGGCCGTGGAACCGCTCTTCCTGAAACAGGTGCTCACAGCGCGGGCTGCTGAAGAGGCTCCAGGCCGACGCGTGTCCATCAGAGAAGCACGGTGCACCCCGAGCTCCTCTGAAACATTTACCTTGCAGGTTTGCATGGTGAGCACGGCCAGAGTACCAAGGAAACTTGTTTTACTTTTGTTTAGTTCTAAGTTTGACAAAATTATTTGATCACTACATACTGATAGTAAAAGTAGGTTTTTATGGAGTCAGATACATAACAGTTCGAGAGACTTTCAAGTGAAAATGATTATTAATTTAATGAAAGTTAGGGGAACTGTACCTGTTTATTTTTAACTCATCCTAAAAGTTCTTGGAGATTCTCATCTCTTTTCTTTGGAGCTCTCTGTGGGTGCCACACCAGAAATGCTCTCACAGAAGGGATTCTTGGGGGTGACTTTCTTGCTTCCCCAAGTAGAGCTCTTCATAGCTCTCAGCGACGCCCAGCGTTCTCACTGGTCTGTGCCGGTGAGGGAAGGCGCTGGGAGTTAAGGTTTGTTCCATCATCGGCACATTCGTTTCTAGGCTGAGGCAGCCCTTTTAACATGGCTGAAATAATGGCTGTGGGACACGCTGTAGAAAATCCCATCACACAGAATTTGATCTAGCACCAAGTCACAGAGCCGAAACTGATCAATATTTACAATATATCAGGTGGCTCTAAAGCGATGGAGAAAACTAATTTAGAGAAACGAGGGAAGGAGTTCCAAGAATGAGGAGACAGCGACTGGAAAAATCGGTGGTCAGAGATGATGTGTGAGGATGCGGAGCGGAGCAATGGGGCCACGGGTGGAGCAGCACATACAGAAAAGAAAGCCACTTGTTCAGATGGAAATTGTGTAAGTTTGCATGCTGCTGAGAGTTTTCTAGTAGAAAAGGGACATTATATGATACTGACAGAGAGGGAAATGCTTGTAAGGTACTGAAAGAACAGTTCCTAGGAGCTGGAGTTGCTTAGATGGAAAGCAAAGATGTGCAGAGAGATATAGTAAGAGTCTACATCTATGCGATCACAGAGGAGTTTTCCTCTGATTACTTTTATTTTCCAGGAAGTGCCCTGCTTTGTAGTCGTGTGACCCGACCTGCAAGTAGACTATGTCTTTGTGAGAAGAACAAGGAGCTCCCTCCTCTAGGAATACTGGGGCAGGGGGCTTGCTGAGGAGCGCGCAGCCTCCGTTCCTGATCCCCGGGCACCCAGAACTGGGTCGCCTTGTGCAGTGCATGAGCTGCTCAGCCACTGGCCTGGCTCACACACACCTGTGGTTTCCAGCCTTGAGACACACTGAGTAGTGCAGAGACACAAGCAAATGGTGCAAGGAAAGTTCTCCTGTATCAGATCAGGATAAATTTGCAAGCTTTGATAAAAGTCCAATAATAAGCCGGGCGTGGTGGTGCACACCTTTAATCCCAGCACTCAGGAGGCTGAGGTAGGAGGAGCGTTGTGAGTTTAAGGCCAGCTTGGGCTATGACATGAGTGCAAGGCAGGCCTCAACTACATAGTGCAACCCTGCCTCAAAAAGCTAAGGCTGGGAGATTGGCTCAGTGGTTTAAGTGCTTGTCTGGCAGGTGCGAGGTTGAGTTCAATCCCAGGTGCCACAACTCCACGTAGACTGATATTTAATTTTTTTTTAAAGAAAATAAACGACTAAACCAGAAACAACAAAGCACACAAAATAAAAGTGAAATCTATGTATTAATGAAAGAACACTTCAGAAGATTTCACTCCAAAAATGAAAGATCATTTTAGATAACAAATCCTTTATATTATCAAGTAAATTAAAAATAAAAGACACCCTGGAAAGACAACACACTGAGCAAAAAGACACATGAAATGCAATGGAAATAATAACATTGGAAGCAGTGAGTAGTAGAAGTCATGTGCACATAATTGAATTAATGAAGAAAAAAATTTCTGAAAATTTCTCGATATAAAAAACTGATATATCATGGTAAAATGATGGGCTCGCCAGTCATTTATGTTAAAGACAACTTGGGGCTTGGGGACATGGTAGAATATCCATTTAAGTTTAATATTTGTGTATTACAGAGCACAAATATTATTTTCTGAAGCAGATTTTGCTGCTTTGCAAGGGATATGAAAACAGAGGCTATTTGGGCTCAATACAGTGCAGATTTTACCAAGCAAGTTCAGTGAAAGAAGGATGAGAAGGTTGAGGTCATTCTAAAAGAGTAAGCGTAATGATGGGCCACATAATCTAACTGCCATGAACAGGACATTAAAAAGCATGGCTCTGAAAAGATGGAGGGACCACTAGATGGAAGCTAAAGATTAGATTTTAGAGGTGTGTTAGTGAGTCTACCAGTCAGGCAGTGTTTCAGAAGCCGAGCACCTGGAGGTCCGAGGAGGTTGTTAGAAACGCCGGATTGCTTTAGACTTAGAGGCTGTCCAGATGCTGGTCCTAAGAAGGACATGATGGGAGCTTCTGCCAGAGCTTTTCCCCAGCCTTTCCCAGGGCACTGGTATTACTTGGATCATTTTGAATTTGATGGTGTTTTCTGAGATGAGGTTGGTATGGCCTGGAACTTATTTGCAATTCTCCTGGCTCAATCTCCCTAGAAGCTGAGAATACATACATAAACCATGGCACCTGGCTAGCATTTTATTTTTTAAAAATCCCAAAATGAAATGCACAGAGTAATAGATCTAGGTAGTATAAGTAAAAACAAACACAAAAGTAAACATCGATGCAAATAAATCTGTCTTAGTCACTTTCCTCATCGTAGGGATACAATACCTGACATCCATAACAGAAAGAAGATGTTTGGCTCACCTTCAGAAGTTTCCGACCCTGTTCAGCAGGCTCCGAGGCAGGGACGGGCATGGTGGAAGAGCCTCCCAAGAGGAAACTGCTCACATCCCGGCAGCAGGAAGCAGGGAGAAGCAAGGAGCCTGGACGGGAGATGTAAATTTCCAATCACGCCCTCAGTGACTAACCTCTTACAACCAAAACTGACCTCCTAAGAGCTGGTCAGTTAGACTGCACCCGTTATTTAATCACATTCCAAAAGCCCCACCTAAGGGTGCCTGAAGCTTTTGAAAGACAGTTGAGATCTAAACCACAACATTCAAACCCTGGTCCCAAAAGACAGTTAAACACTGCAGACATACAATGGCACAGGGTAAACATTCACGTTGCAAAAGGGAAAAAAAGGGGGGACAGGAGGGAATGGAATCAACACAAGACCGAAACCCACCAGAACAAACTGGAAATCCTGTTGCTCTATGCAAGCACCCTGAGCAAGGATGTGAACTGCAAACCGTTAGATTGCCCCTTCTCCATGGCATTACAGGTTGAGTGACCTTGCTCACTGCCTGCGGCTCTCCTCAGATACTCCTTGTTCCTGACTTTTTCAGTGACCTGGGGTGTCTACTGCACGTCCAGTTTCAGTCTCACCACTTCACTCACTGCCCTCTCGGGAGCACACTGCCTGGCCTCCCAGGCCTTCTCCTGAAATCTGAGTGGAAGGCTCCATGACTCCTCAACTCTTGTACTCTGCACACCTGTAAAACCAACAACACATGAATGATGCCAAGGTGTGCTGCCAGCTTGAACAGTAGCTGGGCCACATTAGATCATGACTGCGGGGGCCTCCAACTGCATGCATGGCTGAGCTCTGTGAAATACATCCTGGTGAAGCAACTAATGAACAGGGTGCCCTGGGGCTCTCTTTTCATGGCAAATCACTCACTTGTGGACCATGAGCCTGTGGAAGATAAAGTTTTGCTGATTCTCATGATATCCTCAAAGCATCCTCCTTATTGTTCCAGTACAAAATATGTGGCTTCTTTTTAATGCCAATCTTTCCAGCAACCAAGTTGTCCTGGGCCAAAATTTTACAGGTCCCCAATTTTACCATGCTTCCTTTCTGGTGACACTCAAGCTTTTTAAATCACTCAGGTGTACCATTCGCTCTTGATTCTCAATGCATTGCTGATGAAAAGCCTGCAAAAGTACTCATAAAAGAGCCTCTATGTTAGGCCGCCTTGATACTCCCCCTACCAAATTAATTTGTCTGCTACGCCTAGTCTCCATCTCCCACAAAGTCTCAGGACATGAGCAAAATGAAGACAAATTTTCTGCCAGAGCATAGCATACAGGATCTTGATTCCAACTGCCAGTGAAGTCCTTGTTCCCAAATGAAACCTCCTGAGCCCAGCCTTTACTGCCTGTGATTTTATTAGCATTCTGGTCTTCTGAGCTCTAGCCAGAAGCACCTATTAAGCTTAGCTTACAGAATTCTATGGCTCCTCCAGGCAGCATTTTCAAATGTTCTCAAATTCCTCCATTTCCAAACTCCCCTCACAAATCACTTGCAAAGGCTTGTGGTGATTTACACGGATCAGGCAGGCATAGCAGTGACCTTGCTCTTACTACCAAAATTTGTATGAGTTAAGGTTCACTGGAGGAACAGGATCAATGTAGAATGTATGGATAATTATGTAAGTAATTTATTAGGTAGGCTTACAGGATCAGAAGTAGAAGAGTCCCCGTGGTCATCTGTGTAATGACAAGTGGAAGAATCCTGAAAAGCTGTCTGCATGCTAGAGGGCCGGGGGATCCGGGAGCAGTTAAAGGTGGAAGACTTGGAAGCCCTCTGTAGTCACCAGTGTGAGTGTGTGTGAAGGCTGCAGTTCCCACTGGGGATCAATGCCCAAAGGCGTGGCGAAAACGAAAACTCCTCTGGAAAAAAAAAGTAAGACTTCTTTTTCTTTCCTTTTTCATTCTACCCAGGCTACAAGCCTAATGCTTGGTACCATTTATATCCAGGTGAATCCTTTCTCCTGCTTGTGGCTTATATGCTAATTATCCACAGACACATCCAGGACTTGATTAATCTGCCAGGCAGTTCTTACTCAAGCCAGATTAACATATCACAGCTACCAATCACAGTGCACCCCCTTATCAATTTGACAACCGGGTACATCTCCTTAAACCATACCTAATTTCCAAGCAGAACAGGAAATTCATAATTATGCCTAACATGCTATAACTATCCTGCAAACAGATAGAAATGTCCTAATTCCTCCCTTAGAAAGGAGTCAGGGTTTTCTTTTGGTGATACTCTTCTCCTAACATTCCATAAGTTAAACATTATAATATGGATTTAACAATACTTAAAAACTGATATTGTTAACCAACATTGTGTTACTAGTAAAGAGAACAAAGATACCTGCTTAATATATATGTATATATGCCCAGTTATATACAATTACAATTCTTGTTTCTGTAACTGATGATGTGGCTGTAGCTGGCATACAAATATAAATCTAACTATAAATAATATAGAATCAAAGACTGCAAATCCTTACAGGACAAAGATTCTTATATTTGGCAAACTATGATATGACCAGTTTATTGGAAAATTTTGGGAAAAAATGGCTAATAATTAGAACTGTTACTTCAGGTGGCACTGATTTAATGATGCAGAATGCTATATTTCTTAATAATTAGATCAATGGTTACTTAGTCCCATAGTGAATAATATATATTTTTAACTTGAAAAACTATTTTTTTAATTTTTAAATTTAGTACTTAGAAAAATTACAAAGTGTAATATAAACATTATCTGTCTCAATACTGATGGTAGTATCTGAGAGATAGAGAAGTAGGAGAGACAAAGCTAGAGAAGGATGTAACATTTTTCTCTTCTTACCTAGTGAGTCAGTAATGTCTTACGCTGATCAACAAAAATTATATTTCACCTTTCAAGAGCAAAGAGAAAGGAAAACATCTGTTATTTGTAAGAGATATAGTAAAAATGCACAAGCCTGGAGCTGATAATCTCCAAAGATAAATTTGAAAATCCAAATCAATTAAAATGATGCACACAAAATCTCAAAGCATTTCTCAATGAAACAAAGACTATTTCAAACACTAAATACTATTTAGATTCATTTTTAGTCACAGAAGCAGCCTAAGTGAGAAACTAGGAAGCTAAGCAAATCCCAGCATGTATTTTCACATTCTTATAAAATCAAAATATGTGAGAATTTAAACCAGGAGCTCAGGATCCTCTAAATAAAAGAGACTCTAGAATGATCTAAACCTATTGAAGTTATCAAATACAGTCTTTCAAATACTGTGATTATTATGTTGAAGAATTTGTAATATTTTCTAAATCAAAAATTTAGTTGAGGACTTAGTGATTTTTATCCAATAATTAAAGTCTATTTAGAAACATAACCAAAACTGAATTGAAATAAACAGCAACTTGATTTAAAACTCAGAAAGTAGCTTTAATTATACACTAGACTTCATCAAAAGGAAAATTAGTAAATTGAACTTGTTTGTGGACAATTCTAACAAAATATCTAACAATTGGAGGCCCCAAAAAGGAGAAAAAAAAGAAGTATCTGAAGATGGCAGTTGAAAACCAGTAAACTGAACTTCTCTGTGGACAATTCAAACAAAAAATCTAACATATGTGTGAATTGGAGACCCCAAAAAGGAGAAAAAACATGTATCTGAAGACAGCAATGGATCATTCATCAGTGTTAAAAGATATCAACCCACAGACTCTAGAAATTCAGATAATCCAAATCAAGCTAATATGAAACCGAAATTAGAGCCATTATAGTAAAACTGCAGAGAAGCAAGGGAAAGAAACAATCCTCAATAGGAACTTTCAGTGGAGCAATAGTCACAGCTAACTTCTCAGTGGAAATACGATAAGACAATATATGGAATGATGACACCTTTTAAAGTGCTGAAATCTAGAATTCCATATTCCACAAAAATATTCCTCAAAACTAAAGGTGAAATAAAGACATTTCCTAAAAGATAGTAACTTGGAGAATTCATTGCCAACAGACATGTTTTTAAAGTGTTCTAACATCAAGGAAAAAAAAGTATTCTAATATATATTTTGTTAGCAGAAAGAACAAGATTTCAGATAAAAACAGGAAATTGTGTCGAAAAGTAAAAAGTAAAAAAAAATTATATAGAATAAAATGTCCAACATATAAAACAAATACATTTTCCTAAGTTTAACATAATAGAAAAATAAAATAAATCTAGATAGTATTAAAGACAAGAGATAGTAAATCAGGTTAATGTTGATACCTCAGCACCCTCTGGAAAGTAGTCAAAAGTATATAGTCATGGGCTCCAGGAAACCAAGAGTACAACAGAGGAGGGAGCTAAAGAAATCAGGAAAAGACACTTACGGTGTATTGGCAAGGGCCAGCCCGGATAGTCCCAGGCTCCCTGACTGGCCGGGCAACACGGTACAGACACAAAGTGCTCAACCACAGATACTGGCCCGGGCAGCTTATAGGCAGGTATTTAAAGATATGGAGGCAAATACCCAAAGGACCAGCTAAATGATTTGAGGGCTATTGCCTCTGGGAAGGAGGAAAGAGTGTGGGAAACAGCAGACCACAATTTCAAAGATGAACTATTGTTTCAATAAGGAGTCATATATATATATATATACATGAGCAGATGCATGCATTTATACCATGCGTACCTCACAAACTGGAAGAAAACTACACATTATTGAGTGATACAAGGGGAGATGATAAAAGAGAGCTTTAGAACTTTGTTGAATGAGAAAAATCAATACAATAGAGTTGGAGATTCCTCAAAAAACTAGCAGTAAAAGTTCCACTGACCTAGCTATAGTGATACAGGCAAACCCTTATTTACAGTAGCACAATTCATAATAGCTAAATCTTGGAAGCAGCCTAAATGTCCATCAACAGATGAATGGATAAAGAAACTGTATTTATACACAGTGGAGTACTACACAGACACACAGAAGGATAAATTTGTGGAAAAATAGATGCATATGGAGTCTGTAATGCTAAGGGAAATAAATCACAGAAGATTATCACATGGTTTCTCTCATATGAGAAACACAATATAAATAAAGAGCAAAATAAAAGATAGATAGAGGGAGAAATATTGTAAAGTTATCACTTGCCCTTATAGTTTATGAAATGTAAATTAAAACTCTAGTCATTTGTAAATTGGGCTAAATAATTTTCAATTTTATTTGAAAATTAGCTTATGAAATAACAGGCACAAACTGAAAAAGATGGCAAAAAGAGATACTTGACTAACAGTTACTGAACTACATAATGACATTCTAGGAATTAAAACACTGACATACTAAGGAATGCTGATCACAGGAAACTAAAACAGATGCCAGGCAAACACATAAATGTAATAAAACCCAAGTTCAATTTATGAAACAGTATGCAAGCAATGTTGATGTAACTAACAATTTAGGAAAAAAATGGCAAACATTATATCTTTTGACATCACACTCAATATCAAATAAACACCAGAACTAAATGTAAAAAAGAACAGTACTACAATAATATCAAAGTTCATCCATAAATCTAGAATCAGGAAAACTAGCTAAGTATGAACCTACTTATTCTATTCAAATACCCTGAATAAAAATGTGCAGAGATACCTACTTAGAAATTTTAAATAGCACAAAGTTAAAATCCAAAGTGATTTTTAAGAAGTACTTTATAATCAAGTACTTTAGGTCATATGGCAATATCTCATATATAAATCAATACTTACAAGTATAATAAAAGGCTGAAAGAAAAAGGCTTTAACCATAAAAATGTGTACAACTTTATTAGTAGTCAAGCAATGTTAATTTAAATAACAATGAAACATAATGACAAATATAGTAGTAGGTATTCATAAGGTTGTCTGGGAACAAGAACTGTCACATGTTACCTTTGGGGATATAAGTCAATAGATATTTCTGGAGACCAATCTGGAGAAAGATTCAAATTTTCAAGTATAGATAACCTTAGACATAGAATTATAGTTTAAGAAATTGTGATAAGTAAACAATAGGTCAATTGAGTATTGTGCAAATTGGGATATTTTATAGCACTGTTTACAAAAGAAAATAAGTGAAGCAAGCAAAAGCCTAGCAATATTATGCATTAATAATTGCTTCATGGTACTAATGCGATAATATATAGAAAGATATCTGCAACGTATTCTGAAGATGAAACTCAAGTTAAATTTCTTGTGTCTGTTCTAGTAAGCAAATGCAGATTTAAAAAGTCAGAGAACCTCAGAATTTGAAAGAGAAAATCAATGATTTTTTAAATTAACATATTTCTTTCTTACTGTATAAATACGTGCGGTGTCGCTCGGCTTCCTGTCTATAATGGTGGCATCCACGCTTCTGTCTTTCCCTCCACTTCTTCCACTTTCTGTCTCCCACTTCTGTTCCCGTGGGGTTCCCGAGCCCCCCGCTACCCCAGGATTCGTTAGCTCCCTTTGCCCTGTGCTCCTCTCCACAAGTTTTCTAAACTACGCCTCCTCCGTGCTTTTAACCCGCTTGAATCCTTCGTCCCTCTCTTCCCTCCCATCAGGTGTAATGAAATCTGTCGCTCCCCACTGGCTCCTCACTCTGCTGCTTTCTCTGTGGCCAGTCTTACTACCAGTCTTCAAACACAGTAGCAGATACCAGCACATGCTCAACCTACCATATTGAACCATAAGCCTCGGCTAAATTTTTAGCGTCTAATAAATGTGAACAGCTCACCTTAACCAGAAATCTAACAATTTTAAATATCTGAAATCAATAATAAAATTCAAAAATGCATTTTTAAAGAGAAAAACATCCAGAGAGCTACTGAGACGCAATATATGGGACACAGTTAATGAAATGTTTCATAAATAAATTTAAATTCCAAACTACTATGCATAGCTCTTTATAGTAGGGACATAAGTTTCATTAAAATAATTATTTTTGTAGCCAGCGTATTTAAACTCTTCAGAATCCTTTACTATTCTTTACTATTAAAATTCAGTAGATTGGCACCTGGTAAGTAAGTGGACATCTGTGAAGGACTCAGGAAGGATAATGAAGAGGTAGATTTCCTCCTGCTCACGATCATCACTGTATGTGGTAGAAGGAAGCCATCAGGCAGAATCATGATCCCTATGCAGCCTGGGAGGTTTAGAATATCTATTTTTAGTTCAGATTTGGATATACATGGACTTTACAAGGGCAATCTTCTCAGCACCTCAGGTCAGCTTTCATCTGTAAAATAGAATAAAGCATGACTTTTTCATAGCACTCGGTGAAGTACAGGCGATGCGCGTGCAGCCTGGGCTCACAGCGGATGCTTCCTGAATGCCAGCTCCCGTCGCCCAGGGCCGCACTCTGGGGCCAGTCGGCCGAGTCGGACTCCACGTCAGCCCCAGCTCCCCGGCCCCTGGCCCTGCCACGCCACTCACCTTTCTGTGCCTTGCTTTGTCAGTTCTGACATGAATTAGTACAGTCGCCTACGCTGAGGGTTGTCTTGAGGATTAACTACGATAAGCATGGAGCTGAGAGCAATGCTCTTACTGTAATCACCGGCTCCCTCATCTTACAGTTGGTCTCGCCAAAGCAGACTGTGTCTGTGCCTGAGACTCATGACAAACTGAATGCAGACATGGTTTTGCTATTGGTTCACCTTATCACACAGTCTCTCCTCATTCTTCTTTACTCCAAGTATTTAAACCACCTTTCTTTCCATATCTTGAACCAAAATATTTAGGATATTTAGGATATTCCATACTCAAACCATCACCAGTGCCACATAGGAGCAGTATTTGTCCCTGTCATCTTTTAAAACAACCTAGACCCGCTGAGGATGGTTGTACTCTTAATGTCTACTCTTTCTATATTTTAGTGAATTGCTTTTACTGAATTGCTGCCACATTAGTTTTTTTCTTCAATAAAAAACAAACATGCTAAACAGCACTGCATTTGTTTTTGAGAGCTTTTTAACATTTTTAACTTAATAACTTGATTTTTTAAAAAGTCTTGTGGCTTAAGCGCTTGCCCTGGCAGGCGCAAGGCTGTGAGTTCAATCCCCGGTGCCGCAAAAAAAAAAAAAAAAAAAAAAAAAAAAAAAAAAGTCTTTATTCCCACTGTAGCACTTTTCTTACAAGTGGAGGCAATTCGGTTTAATAGAACTTGAGTTATCTAGGTCAAGTTGCATTGGCTTCCAGCCAAAATGGACAAATGACACAGAATTACTCTGAGTCAGGGCTTTTTCTCGAGCTGCCTCCTTGGAAAGTCTGTTCCGTCACGGCGGAAGTGCTCGCTGTTGTATGCTATTCACACTTACGTTTCTTTTACAGTCGGTCCTCTGCTTGGGCTTCCTTCTTGCTTTATCTGCCTTATTCTCTGGAGCCCCTTATGCCCCATAGCTAGCTCATTTGTCACTTTTGAGTGACATTTGTCACTCATTTGCCCAGTATTTCCCCCTAGATTTCTGAGTTCTGCTTAGCTACTTACTCCTCTTCATTCGTGCAGAACACTGCTCCTGCCTCTCCCACCGCTTATGCCACCGAAGATCACAGTTACCTGGGACCAGTTCCCCCACCAGGCAGAGCCTGAGAAGTCAGAGGCGGGCTCCCCTCCGCATTTTCAGTATTATAGAGCAGAAGACTTTTGCACAGCTCCCCCGGGGGACACCATCTTTCCTCTGCTCGGCCTCTCCTTTGAGGGACACTGTCCTTGCTCCTGCAGGTCCCCACAGGATGGACCTGCCTTGACGGATGGACATGTGGCCGTGAAGGAGCAGTTGGCATCAGCCACGGTGGCCACAGCTGGGCGGGCAGGTCGTCCCCGGAACGCTGCGGGAGGGATCTGAGAGATGCGGGGTCTTCTCCCTTGCGCTGCCAGGTGTAAGAGCAGAGGGCTGGTGGGGGCCATCTTTGCCACCTCACATAATGATGTCAACCCGGAAGAAACAAGAACTAAGCAATGGCTCAGGACCAACTTCTGATGACATCATTTAAGTCCCAACTGAAGTTCACTCATTCTCACCATTTCTTCAATTACGAGGGTTTTATTTTTCTTTTCTTAAGCAAGTTTGAGTACCCTTTCCATCACTAGAAGTAAAAAAAGTCCTGAAAAACAGAGTTGCTCTTTCAAACAAGAGCATGAATTTTTAAGACCATGGTGTGAAAGAATACTACTACTGACCACACAGAAGTCAGGCAAATCTTTGAATTTAGTACCCTGCTCTGGTACCAAATATTTTAACAAGAAAAATAAAAGATAAAAACTTTTTCTATTTCTTTTAAAATTCTCTTACATGATTCTAGTATAAACACATGCTCACAAGCCAAAACAAATACATTTTGTGATCTTTTCCTTATGTTTAAATTGATGAATAAAAGCAACAGGAAAAATACATTAATAAAAGTACTATTACAGGGTGAATATCGATTTCTGCAGAGGTTTTGCCCCATATTTTGTACAAGGAGAACACGTCTGAATATTTGACAACATGGAAATGAAATTGTTTCCCTTACTGAAGCCCAGGTCATGAAGATCCATTGCAAATGTTCTTGAAATTAGCATGCATCAGCATCATCAGCAGGTGTTTGTTAAACACTAAGATACAGCATACCAGCCCAAAGACTGTGACATAATATGCCCCAGTGGGGCTGGAAATCTAAATTTCAAGGTCACCCCATGATCGTCCTGATTAAATGTGCTCAAGACCACGCACTGAGAAGCCCCGCTCTCTGAGGAGAAAGGGAACATGGAGGTTCCTAACCCAGAGCTGACTCTTTCCCTACTGGGTAAGAAATGAAACTAGCTTTTGCGAGAGGAACTATCAAAAAAAAGAAAGGGCTTAGAATTTAGTGCATTATGTATTTTCTTAGAATCCACAGGATAAAAGATAGTCCTTTTTTAACCAGAAAATACAAAGGTCCAATTTCGTTCCTTTCCTGTCTAGGAACTAGTTTGTTTCTTTATTTTTTACTCAATGGGGCATGAGAAATTGCTTAGAAATAATATGGCTTCCTGCACCTTATAGCTAAGGCATAAAATCTGGTTCATTCTTAGAAGTACAAAATCTTAGATTTCAGAGAAATCTTACGGGTCATTTAATCCAAGCATTATCAGATGTTGACATTTTTTTCTGCACCATTCCCCAAAAGCAGTCATTTGAGCTCTGCTGGATCACCTCCAGTGACCCAGAACTCATTACTTTGTGAGAAAGCGTTTTTCCCCTCTTGTGTCTTGTTTGTTGGGTCATGGGTGATTTATTGGTTGTTCCTTTCCAGTAGGCTAAAATCTATCTCTCAATTTAGTGTAGTATTTGCTATTTTTAGGTCTGTTTTTTCTGTTGACACAGAAAAAAACAAAATTGTATTTATGAGGTGTCTATAATTATTTGAAACATTTATCATAATACCCACTAAATCCTCTTTTTTCCAGTCTAAACAACAGTTTCTCTGGCCAGTTTCTACAGACTTTCCCAATCTCATAGCCATCTCTCTCTTCTCTCCATTGGCAATTTCTCATGAATTTGGGACTATAGGAAGGGATAAATAGTTTACTCCCTTTCACCGAAACTCACCCACATGGATTAATGCTTCTCTCAGTAAAGAACACAATCATCTCAGTAGAAAAAATTTCATTCAACTAAGAATAATAAACAAAAGCAATAAGCAGAGCAGTGAAGCAAGAACTCTGAATATTCTTTTTAAAAAAGTAACTCGTTAGCCGGGCGTGGTGGCGCACGCCTTTAATCCCAGCACTCGGGAGGCTGAGGTAGGTGGAGCGTTGTGAGTTCGAGGCCGGCTTGGGCTACAACGCGAGCGCAAGGCCGGCCTGAGCTACATAGTGCGACCCTGCCTCAAAAAAAACCAGGGCTGGGGAGTTTGGCTTAGCGGCTTAAGCGCCTGCCCTGGCAAGCGCA
>RJWM01017932.1:0-42091 GCA_004363535.1 Dasyprocta punctata | reverse complement strand
TAAAGAATTAAAAGAAATCAGGCCCCTAAAATTCAAGGACCCAATCCAAAAATGGGCATCTGAGATGAATACACACTTCTCAGAGAAAGAAATACAAATGGCAAATAAATATATGAAAAAATGTTCAACATCAATGGTCATTTGGGAAATGCAAATTAAAACAATGCTGAGATGCCATCTCACTCCAGAAAGAATGGCCAAAGTTAAAAAATCAACCAACAACAAATGCTGGAAGGGCTGTGGGGAAAAAGGAACTCTTCTCCACTGTTGGTGGGAGTGTAGACTGGTGCAACCATTGTGGAAAACAGTGTGGAGATTCCTCAAGAAGCTAGAATTAGAGATCCCATTCAACCCAGCTATCCCACTTCTGGGCATTTTCCCAGAAGAATTGAAATCATCATACCACAGTGATATCTGTGCACCCATGTTTATAGCAACACAATTTGTAATAGCCAGATCTTGAAAATAACCCAAGTGCCCATCAATCAAAGACTGTATAAAAAAAAGATGTGGTATTTTTATACAATGGAGTACTACTCAGCTATTAAGAAAGATTGCATTGAGACTTTTATAAGTAAATGGTCACGACTTGAGATCATACTCATAAGTGAGATAAATCAAACCCACATGTGTAAATACCGTATTGTCTCCCTAGTGTAAGAAACTGAAAAAGTATATATGATCCAAAATCTATAATAAATTCTATGTAAGGGTAAAAAGCAGCTCAAAGAGCAAAAGTAATTGGGAAGGGAAAAGGGGGAAAGAGAAAAGGGAAAAGGAAAAGATATAAATCTGTATATATGTATATTTAAGATAACTAAAATGAACACACTGCTGAATGTATTCATTACTGAGAAAGAACAATTAATACTCATATGATTGGATTAGTTTTACATGTCTATATCTGTTAATGTAAGTAACCATTTTAAAGATAACGATACTCAATATTGCAACCATTGTCAAGTTTCTATCATCCTGCTTTGTAAACCTGCAATGTTAATGTTGTGCATTTACTCTAGTCATTTGTCTCTTTTGCTTGTTTTCTTTGTTATATATGTCTTTTTTTTTCTTCTTTGCTTAAATAAAAAAAAAGGGAGTGAGGGAGTTAACCTGATCTAGGAGAGTGTCCAATGTGCCTTGGATGCCCATCAGATCTTGGTCAAGTGTCTCGTTGATTGTTTTGTCCCCTTGGGGCAACCTTCCATAGAGTTTAAGGCAAAAACCACAGTTAGAAGGGGCACCGGGAAGCAAGGATTGGGGTAAGAAGCCTGAAAAGACACAAAAATCAAGGGAGAGCAGGTGTGGAGCAGTCCTGGGAACAGTGTCCTCAGGCTTCAGTTTGTGTGGACTGGTCAGCATCCAGGGTCACCACAGCAGGGCTTTAAGTACATTGTCACTTCAGAGTGAGCCCCAGAGGAGCTGTCCATGTCAACTCTCCAGCAATCACCTAAATGCACTCTTTTAACTCTGGAATGGTGAATGTAAGCTGGATTTCTGAAACCTTAAGAGCTCTAGAGGTAATTGTGGTAGCCACTGTTGATTTCCTGTTGTCTTGTTTTGAAATCCTGTGTTGCCTGTATAGTTTTGTGATGATTTTCTTAGTTCTGTTTTGTTTTGTTTTGTACTTTTTAAAATAAAAATATTAAAAAAAAATCTGTTGGTCAATTGGAAAAATTTTATTATCCATTTTTGGTACAGAATAGTTTTGAAAATGATGTTGTATCTCCTTCCTTGTTCATATAAGCTGCACTCTAAACTATTTATGAATAAATACATAGTACTAATATATGCAAAATATATATTTAGAAATTAATAGATCACAATGATTGATGAATAGAAATAAATTATAAATGTATAGCAGGAGAGAAGAATTGAACAAATGACACAAGATGTTAAGAATTGATGAATCTAAGTACAGAGTAAAAGAAAATTGTTTTATCATTAAAACTTTCTAGTTAATGTTGTTCTTGGGGTGGTTCGTGACCTTGGACTTGTTACTGTGTCTCAAGTTATACATATAATTTAACCAAATATACATATAATTTAACTCCTAGAAGTAAACTAAAATCTGAGAAATATTTAGAGGAGTAATTACAGTATATTTCCAAATTTGATGAAAACTGTCAACCCAGACTTCTCACAGTTACAAGAAAAAGGAAAACTGTACAAAGCATATCAAATTCCTAAAAACAAAATGAAACAAACAAAACAAAAGAGTGATAAAGAGAAACTGATAAGGGCGGGGGATTTAGCTCAGTGGCATAAGTGCCTCCCTGGCAAGCGTGAGGTCGTGAGTTCAATCCCATATACCGCTCCCAAAAAACAAAAACAAAAACAAAAAAAAAAAAAAAAAAAGAGAGAGAAGAGGATAGAAAGCATTTGGAGAATAAAAGACATAGTGATTCTCATTCTGTCTCTCTGTCTCTGTCTCACACTCACACACACACACACACACACACACACACACACACTGTGTAAATGACCTCATAATTCTCTTCAGAAATGATCAAAGCAAGATAAGAAAGTTTACAGTGATAATAATCACAACTACATTTTTATAACCAATAAATACATAATTCACAAGACTAGTTTTTTTCATCCTAAAATATAGTAGGGTGGCTATGGTTGGAATAGTTAATTGTATTCAATAAAGCTCAACTTGTGAATAACTTGATCTTCTAGTGTCCTGCACCACGTGCAAACATTTTTAATATAGTATAATTTGATAAATGAGCAATGTCTTCCAATATGAGTACTATGTGACATTGAACATCACCTGATCACAACTGAGCTAATGGTTCTGCTCTCTCTCTCTTTCTCTCTCTCTGAGGAATTGGGAGTGATTATTGCCTAACAGTATGAGATTATGGAGGAGGTCTGCAGAGGGTCAGGAAGTAAAGGTGGAGGGATACCTCACTTGAAATAAGATTAGGAGAAAATGTGAGAAGCAGTTTAAAATATTGTAGAAAAGTGATAAGCATTTTGATATTTACACGTATTGCTGATGACGTTATTTAATACGGTTTTTAAGATGTTAAGGTGTTTGAGCCAGTATTACTTTTATAATATTTAAAGGTGTAGTGCAATAAGAAAGTACTGTAACTTTAACCTTCCTCAGAGTCAGAGAGCTGTTTCTCACTTTTGTACTCTAACCAATATTTGGCCTAGTTTTATGTCTTAAACATTTTTAAGGACAAAAATTTTAAACATATCTGCGATATTAATTTACATAACAATTATGAGGTTGACTATATTTTGTTTATATATATAGATTGCAATTTTTACTACTTTTACTAATCTATTTACTCATTCATTTACATTGTACATTTTAAATCTAAGAAATTTTATTGATTTTTAAGAGATTCATATATGTTAAGTAATCTGATATTTTAAAATCTGTTCCATAAGTATTTTAGTTGTGTCCGTATTTTAATTACTTTTTCTTTTAAATAGAAAATATTTTCATTTAACTTTTTTATTTTATACACTATTTCTTTTGACATGTAAGAGCAAAGAGTTTTAATTTCTAGTTAATCACTTAGTCTTTGATTTTTTATTTATGTCATTTCTACTAATGGCTAATCCTAAATTATTGTGGCTAAATTACTGGTTCTAGCTTTTACTAATGTGAGTTGGAAACAACAAAAAATAAAAAACAAGTTAAAAACAGAGAAATAACACAATAAGAATAAATATGATAGTATTGTGAAGATTAGATTAATGCATGTAAGATGTATGTATCTCAATCATATCAATTGCTTTGTTTCATAGAATTTCATAGAATTTAGAATGGACTGAATTTATTTTTATTCATTAGACTTCAGTGTCTTATTACCTATCTTTTTCTGGTTACACATTGTTTATAACAAAACATTCTTCAAACAAGTAGCCTAATCTCACTATGTACCACTCTTTATCGTATTCCCGTGTGTTGATTGGGTGGGAAAAAATTATTTTCCAATCCAGCACAATCTGAGTCAAATATGATTTCTAAACTGTGCATTTTTTTTAGTTCATTTTTTACTTTGAGTCTTTATTTTCTGCAACAAAAGAGCATTTCCAAGCTGTCAACATTTTATTTTCTTGAGTGGTATCCTTCTGCGGCTTCCAAAATTCATCAAGTACATTTCAATCCTGTAAATAACCTCACATGACAGTTTTAGCAAACATTTTATCAGTAGGATGAACATTTCTTCAATTTTTCAACCTCCTGAAATGATTTCTTTGACATTTTCCCTTCTTCTAATCACCTTCTCAGTTTCGGTGGTTTGTTGCAATGGCAACACGTTTAGGTTTTTATAATGGCAGGACCTCCATCCTGGTACCATTCAGTTTTGCCACAATGAGTGCTTTATTATGAAGAATCATAAAAGCCCAGTGACATAAAATAATAATCACTATTGAGCTTCTGAGTTTACAGATAAGCAGACTGCTAGGCTCATCTGGGCTGTTTCTGCTCCTTGAATCAGTGAGCTGAGCTTGCATTTGCTTCCAAAGGTGAAAGCAGAGGAATTACATATCAGCTTGTCTGACCCTAGGTCAAGTTAATATCATTAATATCCCATAAAGGACATTATAGGACTAAATGTAAAGCCAATCCCACTTCTAATGTAAGGTCTGCAAAATCCACAGAAGGCACAGAAGATGTGAGTATGTAAATTAATACAGTTGAAGAAACATTTCTTCCCAGCTTGGTTTGTATGGACTTGTTTAATTCTATACTTACATTGAATATTTAGGCATTTCACCTTTTGGACAAAGTCTCTCTCTAAGAAGAAATAAATGATTAAGACAGTTTCAGGGGTTATGATCTCTAAGATACAGATAAAAATTAAAATGTACTAAGGAAGCACCTATTGAGCATGTATTAAGATTCAAATTGCCTTGGTTCAGGTTTTATTTTTCTAAAACATTGGCTTTGCAGTTTTCCAGCTATTACTACAAATTTGCAGGGTTGTTTTGGTCTATTTTTTGACAGGTAAAATAAAATTATGATAGTATCAATTTCATAAGGTTTTGTAAAATTCATACAAATGGTACTTTGAATATAAATATATAAGTACCAAGTTCAGCAAAGGTCACTTGGAAGAAATGACCTTTCAGTTGATATTTAATGATAAAAAGATACCAGCTAAGAAGATAGGTTCAAGAGTATTCTATGCATAGGGTACACTCATATAAAGGCTCAGAGATAAAAAGATCTTTACAGCTTTGAATAACAAAAAGAAAGTCATAGTGTTATTAATTTATTCACATGAGTACTTCAAGCATTTCTTCAATGTGAATAAAAACCAATGCTTTATTACTCGATTTAACATTTTAATGTTTTAAAAAACTTCCTTTAAATTTCTATAAGACGTGTTCATTTTGTTGTCTTCACTGTCTTCAAAATAGAGTATTTTGAAACTTGGAAATGTCTTATTTTCCTTAGCATGTCACATTTTTCTCTTTCAATCAAAATGAAAACATTATACTTTTGATACTTCACTATCTTAGTGTGTTCAGGCTGCTGTAACAAAGACAACCTTAGACTGGGTAACTGATAACAAAAATTCACTTATAGCTCTGGAGCTTGGGAAGTTCAACATTAATGCACTAATAGATTTAGTGTCTGCTGAGGGCTTGCTGCCTGCTTCATAGATACCTTGTTTCCTTGCCTGCTGGAAGGGGCACTTATGCTTCCCATTCTTCAGGGTAGGGTCCTCATGACTTATTTACCTACCTCCAGCTCCACCTCTTAATATTATCACTTGGAAATTAGGTTTTAATTCAGTAGAAGAATTTTAGGGAGAACCAAACAGATAACTTGGGGTTTTTTTGATTTCTTAGTACTCTCATCTAATTTACCATTCAAGTGTTCAGTCACCAAGTTTTATCACTTTGTTTTAGGAGAAGTCTAAAATACTAGTTATACTCAGTTTCTTCATCTGTCATAACTACCTAAAATAATTTCATTCATGATCTACCTGTCTTATTTCAGATAATTTTATTAAATATCTAAGCAGATATCAAAATATTATTATGATGTCTTGAAGGAATTTTCACTCCTCAAAATGCTACCTCTAGTGTTTATTACATGGTATACCTACTGATTCTCTGAGAAGTTACACTATAGTGGAATTCTCAGTTTGACAGTAGGATCCTCGGTGTTTCCATTATTCATTCTTTAGGCAAATCTACAACTTTAAAATTTGAGAGAAAGAGACCATCGTTCATGCATTCATTCATCCATACATTCATACATTCACTCACTTTTCATACCGCTTACCCATTTCAATCATGTATATGCTTAATAAATATTTATCTATTTCTCACTGAACTTCAGGGACTCCAATAGGAACAAACATATCAAAATGAAAAATATACATGAGTCTTATTCACAATGAATATGTCCCATAGCTCATATTATATTCTAATTAGATGAAAAATCAAACAAAAGTCATAGAAACAAAAATAATAGTGTTTCTAAATGCTTATTAATATATAAAATCTGAAGAGTATTATGGAAAAATAATACTCCTTAGATACTCCTTAGATATTCAGAACTTTATTTTTTATCCATGTTAAAATTGAGCATTTTCTTAAGTGGTTGATCTTGATTTTCTATTCATTTGATAAAAATAATTTTAAAATGAACTAGTTAAAGGCTTTTCTTAATTTATTTCCCTTGAGTGGTTTTCTAAAGAAACTAAAGAAAGAATAATTTGGAAGTGTTTAATTTTAAGTTTGGCAATGATTAAGTGAAGTTTTGTGTTAAGTAATTAAGTCATTTGGTCCTTGTCAGTGCATACTTTAATTAAATTTATGTCAATGAAGATAATGCAACATAAAAATAATATTATAGTGGATTTAATGTTACACCCTTCTATACTATTTAGATTGGGATAATTAAACTTGGCATATTTATTAAAGAAAAAATACATTAATTTAAGATTACTCTTTAATGAATTCATTTGGTAGTAAAATCTTATGCATTAAATATTTAAAACAGCTTATGAATATATTTTATTTCTTCAAATATGCTAATGAATTTTTAATACAAAGTAAATGTTATGTTTTATTTCTTTTTTCAACTTGTGTGTGTGCATGAATGTGAATATTTTAGTTTGTTTTGCAAAGAACTAATGCTTAAAATTTATTTCAATAGTATTTATTTAAAATTCATTTAAAACCTAAAGATAAACACTGGATTTTGTTTTTCGTTTTTCTCCATAGCAGCAAAATATTGAAACCTGGCTTCAGAGATGTTAATTCTAAATGAAATAAGTATTTGAAAGTGGATCTATTGTCTTTACAGGTTAAAGATAAGGAGAATAAGATTGTGAAATGTTCACCCCTCTGTAGTGGTTAGCTTTCCTGCTTTAAGCCTTAAAATACTCATGGAAAATCCTTATTTCTCTGCTTGGCTCAGTAGAATTAACTTAGAGTCTATAAAGTTTCTGGCCAAAATCTGACATTTTACAATAAGAACATGAATTAATTTGTTTTGGGGCAAACTTGTTTGGACAATAGGACACCCATTTTGTGATACTTTTGAGAAAAATTCAGTTATTAAAAGCCTGCTTTTTATTAAAGCAATCCTCTGTGATTATTTTGACTATTACTTTTTCTTTCTTGATTTGGTCTTGGTATTTTAGAATAAGTAGAGTTTATGATTTGTGCTTCTATGATATATGTTCATATTTTGTGAGTAGCATCTAAAATTTCATATTCATTTTTCTTGGATAAAATTCTCCATTCATTAGTTAGTGGTTGTGTGTATTCTGTAAAATAGAGGCATTGAAGACAAATGACTCTAAGAATAACCATCCTAGGTAAGTGATAAATCAAAGCCCAAATTTCTTTGTTTTGTTTTGTCTTGTGCTGTAGTGAAATAAATTTTATTAAACCCATAAAAGAATATTAAATCATTCATCTTAAGTTACTTTAGAGCTTCACTGTTTTCTTTATAAGATATTAGATGACTAGTATGTCTTTCACATTTTCATAGTACTTACTTAGCACATTACAAGATACTTGTGTACATAGTCTTGCTTATTGATAATTCCTGTATGAAAGATCACCTTTGGAGATCTATATCTTAACTACAACTAGTGTTTCAGTTGGAAGAACATATAAAATATAGCTGAGTAGCAGCTGGAGGAATATATAAAAAGTGCACTGTTTTCGAAATGAGCAAGGGGCTCACTGGCTATTTTATTTGACGTTAGTCTCGGTGTTTCCTGGTTTAGTGGCTGTAGAATACTTCTTCCTGGGGCATGGTTGGTTAAAAATATGCCAAAAAAAGTTATAGATATTCTTATAAATATATGTAAAAACTCTTACACTTAAATATTTTTTGACCAATAACAATATAAGAATTCTTTTTAAACAGAGATATTTTGCATCCCTTTAGATTTTATTAGTTCATGATCTGCTCAATTCCAAAGACACTCAAGAAATGTTATGTTTCATGTTGAGTCTCACAGTATTCATGACTGATTCATTGAATGTTTGCAGATATAAACACAAAATATAAAAGGCCTCAGGCTGTTAGATTTGTTTTTATGATTGATTTAAGTTTGTTACCTCCTCTCATTGTGTTTTCCTTTAAATTCCCTCCAATAATGTTTTATTCGCCATTTTCTATCAGGATTGATCTTACAAAGTCATTAATGAGTTTTGTATTGATAAATCCAGTCAACAGGTCATCTAGAAATCATTCATTTTTGGTGACATAAATAGCACTGCAGTATTGTTTGTTACTCTTTCCTATAATAATTTCCAGTAGGTTTCCAAAACAATTGTGTCATGATTTTGTTTGTATTTTTTCTATCCTCTAGACCATGTGTAATAGTTTCTTTTTTCAGATTTCCACCCTGTTTTAGTCTTGGACTTCTCTTGAAATTAGAATGTCTTTAGAACTCTGCAATTCACTATCTATATTGTCTCTTGTTGACTGTGTAACCTCATCACTTATACCATTTTTATTCTGAAAATAACTATATCTCGTTATCTCTTTATGTAGATTAAAGGCTAAGATGTTCAACTCTTCATTCATCATCTCCGTTTGTCCTTCAATCATCCTAAACTTACATATCCATGACAAAACTCTAGATCTTTTCCTCCAAATCTACTCATTTTTTCCCATAATCATAAATGGCCATTTCCTTCCTCTAGTTTTAAAAATCAACAGTTTTGATCATTAAATCCTTCTTATTTCTGTCCACTTCCTACATTGAGAATACTTTTCTTTGGCAAATACTGATGGGTAATCAAAGAAAGCTATAATCTAATCATTTCTTATATCAACATATTTGCACACATCATTATTATACCTTACTTTCTTTCTCCCAGGAACTTTCAATTTTTTATCCACAGAACGTCAATTCTCAACATAGCGATGTCACTGGTTTTATTTTCAGTTCTTAACATAGTGATGTCACTGATTTTATTTTATCAGAATGATGTCACCCCTCATTCAAAATCTTC
This sequence comes from Dasyprocta punctata, assembly GCA_004363535.1. Lineage (NCBI taxonomy): Eukaryota > Metazoa > Chordata > Mammalia > Rodentia > Dasyproctidae > Dasyprocta > Dasyprocta punctata. The sequence continues at coordinate 32,620 of RJWM01017932.1, read as the reverse complement.
TATATTGTATTGGTTGGGGTTCTCTAGAAGAACAGACTTGATAAATGTGTATATGATGGAGGCTTAGAGCACCAGAATCCATAATTGTTGCTGGTGTGTCAGAGATCTGAAGAATCCAGTAGGTGCTTACTTCAAGAAACTGGACTGAGAGGACAAGGCTGACAACAGGAGACTCTCCCTGGAGAGTCTTTAGGATGAAATCCACAGTAGAAGGCTGAAGAAGCTAGGATCTGATATTCACAAGCCAAGGTGGTAAAAGACTCACCCAGTCAAGCAGAATGGAGCTCTTCAAATATTCACGAACTTCCTCCTTCTTTCCTTTTTATACCATCCAGTTTGAAAACTTTATTTTTAGTGTCATCCAAAATCATTGTGGGTATTTTTCCTCAATTTCCTGACCTTCTTGCCAGCCATCTCTGGAAAAACCCCATCAACATGCTTCTAAGAAGCATGCTTCACTAATCTGTAGGCATCTTCTAATCCAGTCAAGTTGACAGATCACAATTAATGGTCATAGTATCCCCAGGACACTGTAATATTCAGAATGTATAACTTACAGTTTTTGTAAAAACAAATGAAACTCTGCATGAGAAAGAAGATGCTAACATTTTTCTTTCAATGTCCACTTTGTCTCTTTTGTACTCTTGTCCTTCCTCACTTGCTTTCTGATTTTTATGAAATACCAGACAAGGGTCAAACTCGGGGTCTTTGTACTGATCCTTCCCTCTGTCTGTAATGTTCTTCCTCAAATAGCTGTAGCCTTCATGATCCCTAAATTATTTCAAATGGTGACAAAGCTAGCTATTTAAACTTGAAATAATTCCAGCTCAGCACATAAAATTTTCTTTACACTGTTCTGTTTGATATTGAATATTACTTTTCCCTTTTCTTACTTCTAAAGATTATCGTATACTTATTTTAAATTTAAGAAATATTTTGGATTGGTATAATCACTGATTTGTCTTCAAGATGCTACAACAGCTCAAAACTTATATTACACACACACAGATAATTTGCTAAAAAAGAGAGTAATTGAAACACACAAACACACAGATAATTTGCTAAAAAAGAGAGTAATTGAAAAATATTAAAAGCAGAAACTGAAGAAAAGTTCTTGTGTTGAAGGCATTGCTTTTTCTTTGCAATATCTCATTATTGTATATCATCTAAGGACAATATACTAGTATTATATTTCTCAAGTATGAACCTAACAGGCAGAAAAAAAGGAATTAAATTTTAAGCAGCATAGTTATATCCTGAAGGGAAGCAAAATCAAATAAATTTTTAGTAATTAATATAAATCACATTAAATTAAACTAGGGTTAACTAAAATTGGAAAGATCAATGACAACAGTATTTAAGGAAGTTGCAAATTTCATAATTGGTTTATAATCATTCCTATGCTAGCCAAGACTATATACTTTGTGAAGTAAATTAGTTTCTTATTAAAAAAGGAAGCAAAAAAACAGTGTCTTATCTTATTTGGCACAATATTCCTAATAAAGTCTAAATATTTTCCATCAAAGCATATTAACTGGAAGGTGCCAAATGAGTATCTGGAAGCTTAACAAGGACAACTGATATAGGAAAAAAATAGGCTTCAGTCAGTGATTAACTGGGGAGTTGTCGAGACACTCTTCACCAGGCCCGCTCTGTTTCTAAACTTAAGACAAGAGCAATGAATTAAGCCCTTATTCTAGCAATATTATTCATCTGGTTTCCAGGATTGAGAGTCCTTGTTTTTCTCCTTCTTCACTGACCGCTCTGCAACATACAGGGAAGGGGAAAGAAACAGCAGAGATCACCAGGCTTCTGTAAAGGTAATGGCCTGAAATTTATTGTGCCTGGGTCCAGGCAGAGTGCAATAAAGCCATAAGACTGTGTGCCACCGAACAGAGAGAAGTGTGACCCTTTTATAGGGTTGGAGAGAAGGCAGGGGACATTAGGCAAGAAAATCCCACTGACGTCAGTGGTCAAAGTTTTCTGGCAGTCTTGCATCTCAGTGGGTTCCTTGGAAGTGTCTGATGGAAATTTCTGGATATCTTGCGATGTCCCCAAAACCTGCAAAATTTCTAGTTTTATCTCTTTCCCTGTACTTGCCAGTGACAGCCTTTGGTGCTGAGCTGAATTCTCTGTCAAGAGTAGTGCTTCTGCTGGCAAAGAGGCTGGAGGCTGGAGAGTCAGGTCCCATTCAAATCTTACACACGCCATTTCTGTTTCTGTTGCTACATATCTCCCCTTCCCGATTCTCATTCCAGACTTCTCTCTTCTCACCCTTTACCTCTCTCATCATGACTAAAACTCCCACTGGCATTCTGCCACACTTTTGTGGATAATCCAAGCAAGGCCACATGGTAGCTTTAGTGATATTAGACATCACCTCATCTGTAGGTTGCTTCCTTCATAAAGAATATTAAAAATTACTCCCGTGACTTATTTGTTACAGACATAAATACATTAATGTTATTTATGATGGAAGTTTCTTTCATTTAAATGTTCACTTTATCTTCAGATTTAAAAAAAGTTTCTTTGGAATTCCCAAATTATAATGGTCCTTAGCCACTATATTTTCTGCACTTGATGGGAAAAAAAAAAAAAACTGTGCTGATCCTATAAAAGGAATTAATGGAACAGGAGTTGGGATTCTATTAGGTAGTAAGGACCGGAGCTAAAATGGAACCTGCTGGGTCAGGATCTTTCAGAAATCTAAGAAAAACATTTGTCAGGTGTCCTTAGGCTCTGGGACCTCCCACCAGAATGATCAGGTGGCCATTGGCTTGAGGGTGCATGAGTCCTTCATGGACACACATGAGCATCGCACAAATTGGACCCTAAAAAATATGAAGTCTCCTATAGGGTAGAAGTTACACAATGGCCCAACCTCCTCTCTAAATCCCTTAAACACTCCAGACAAGAGGCCTACTGTGTATCCTACTCAGAATCCCCTCCTGGCTAGTGAGGATTTTATTTCCTGGACTTCTTCTACTTTCTTGCTTTTATATCTTTAAAATAAAATTGCTTTCACCCTACTTCATCCATTCCACAGTTTCATCCTTTGCCACCATGAGACATGACCTGGAATTCCTTTAACAATTGAAATGCCATGTATGACTGAGCTGTTCTCTGTCTTTTAAACACTGATTAATAGGCTTGATTGTGTTAAGTAGATTGGCTTGGAAGGTGCCCAGGGGATTGGTAGATCATGCTTTTGGGTGAGCCTGGATGGGTGTTGGAGGCATGGTCTTGAGGTCTATATGTGGTCCCTGTGTCTTTTTCTCTGGTGCTTCTCCACTGCTCTACTTTCTGGCTACCATGAACTAAGCAACCTTGTTTTGCCATGCCCTTTCACCATGATGTTCATGCCTTGACCATGGACTGAATCCCCTGAAACTGAAACAAATTAATTTTTCTTTAAAGTGTGAGTGTTGCATATTGTCTCCTAGTGACGGGAAAGCTGACTAATGCAAATTCCTGTGCCTGTCATTGAGTCCATTGCTCACTATACTTCACCACTTGCTGACCTTTAGCAACATAAGTCATATACTTCCTCTAGGGCTTTTGTACTTGTTTTTCTTCTGTCCGCATCTCTCCATGGACATCAGTTAGACTTACTTATTCTTTTCACTGCCTTCTTCATTCCTGTATCTATTTAGATCTATTTGATTTCTGTTATTATTTAGACCTAGAATCTTTCCTGAAATCCTCATGTTTAGCAGTGGGGCTTTTGGGTAGTGATTGAATCATGGAGGCACCATACTCAGCAGTGCATTAACCCACACAGTTCATAGGTGAAGGTGTAGCTATAAGGTGCTGCATGGTTGGAGGTATGCTTAGCAACCAGGGATGGAAATTTATAGTCCTGTTCCTCACTCCTCCTTACTTCTCCCCTCTCTCTTTTTTAGCTGCCATCAGTGGATCAGAACTTTTCTCCCATGATCTTCCACCATGCTGTTTCTTCCATCGAACCAGTGATCACAGACTGAACCCTCTGAACCTGTGATCTACATAAACCATTCCTCCTTTAAATTGCAGGTGTTTTGTATTTTGTCATAGCAGCAGAATGTGATTCATACATCCCCCGAGCAACATGTCCTCTACTCCTCTCCTATGTTCTTCTTTGTCACCCACAACATAAATTCTCCATTTAATTTCTACAAAGTCAATTTTTAAGATTAAGGAAGAATAAAATCTAGTGTTCTGTGACACAACAGGGAGAATTAAATCAACAATAATGCACTACATATCACAAAGCAAAAGAGTACCTTTTGAATTTTTTTACCATAGAAACATAAAATTTAAAGTGATAGAGATAGGGACAATGGAAATAGCTCAATGGCACAAGTGCTTTCCTGGAAAGAGCAAAGCCCTGAGTTCGATATCCAGTACAAAAAATGTGATTGATATATTAATGACTCTGAGTTATTCGTTACACAGTATAAACATGAATGAAGGTATAACATTGGACCTTATAAATATGTGCAAATACCATTAATAATAAACTAAATTGAAAACATTTTTAAAACTTAAAAAATAAAATATAGTCCTTCTTTCCTTATTTTTACTTTGATTTACATTTTAAAGCACTTTTTAGAACATTTTTATATTATACATCAATTGCTTATTCCACATACTATCTTTCCCTTTCCTAAAAAAGCAATCATATTCAATCTTTGTGGTGTCCCCCAGTACATAAAAAATGACCTGGTACTGGGAAAATATCATTTTATAAAAGAAACTACTATATAGCATTTACCCATCACACTACCCATTGTTTTGACATGCAAAACTCTTTTCATTCAAAGGAAAGACATTTCATCTCATATAGAATATTTCTGATTTACCTCTCTTAATAAAAACAATGTCACCTTTCTCTAACTTCTTCCAATAATTAGCTGCACAGGCCACTGAGTAGAAGAAAGAAAATATTACCGAGGAACATCATTTCTTTGGTGTCTCTCCATCACCCTAGTAGAGTTTTAACTGACTTCTAACACCAAAACTGGTATTTGAGAACTAGCCTGAATGCCTTACAGTTTAATTTTAGTGCAGCTATTTGGGTGACAAAGGGCCTCCTAATCCCCACTGTTGATCTCCATTGTTAAAAATGGCCATAAGTGTTAAATTTTTGAAGTGGGATCTTACATGGTATATGTAAAGTGACAGTGGGATGAGAAATGTATGCAACTGTAAAATATAAAGATTAAATTTTATATTTCTTTCGGACACTTTTTCTATGTTTACTAACCTCCATTACTTTTCAATCTCCTTTCCTTTCTTCTTTCTTAACCTCATCTTTCCATTTTCTGCAAGAAATGCCATCTTTGACCACCATATATATGATAGTCCTTTTCCTTATTCCTTTTCCCTTGGTTTGTTTTTTATTTCACCCCCTCCTCCCCACTGTCTCGCCTTGCTGAATGAATTAAACAGAGGTGGCAGAAAAGATTCTAAAAATAATAAGAATATTGTGTCTCCCTAGAATTACTTGGAATCGTACTGAAATTTTGTGGTACTGGTAATAAACAGTTCAGCAAAAATTGGCCTGTGCTTTTTTGAAAATAAAGTTTATGTGACAAGACACCAATTGCTTAAAATAGAAAGCACTAAATGGAAGAAAATTCATAGAATGATTTGATAGTATTCTAAGCAAGATTTGAGAAAAAAACTCACTTTGGATCAGAGGATCACGGAATGCTTCTCTGAGGAGGCAATTTACACATAAGAACTGGTACAAATTTGGATATAAGAAGAGAGTGCTGTGAAGTAGATCAGTGCAGTTGGGCTAAATTCTGGAACATTTTAACCTTGCCTTTTCATTTATTGAACATTCAGTACCACTTTTAACTAGGGACAATGTGCTTCTTATGACAATGAAAAAAATGACTCTTAATTGTAGTAGTCACAAACTAAGAATAGGTTGAACTGCTAGGAAGCCAATGATGTAATCTAGGTTAAAAATAATAAAGGTCTGAATTAAAGCGGGGCAGTGTAATTGAAGAGACTGCACAATACATCATTCTTATTTTAACTGATATGGTGCCAGAGTTGAGGAAAACTCGAATTGTACCAGAATCTATCTATGTTGGCTTCTGCTTGTAGCTATGGAAACCTTGTGCCTACTTCAGGGAATCACACATCACCCTCCAATTAATATTTCATGAATAAATAACCACATCATTTTAATAGAATTGATGTTTTTATACAATAACAAAAGGTTTGTTAAGTGATAAAGTACATACATTTTTCCTTGCATAACCATGACTTTAGACAAGATCTTGAAAACAGTAGGTTCTTAAGGAGCATTAATAAGGACAATGGTGTTTTTTTTTAACTGATTTTTTATTTAAATTTAATAAGGTAAGCCATCTGTAGTTCTAACATTGAAGAATGTCGTAATGTATTAAAATACTGAAAATGATCATGTCACTTTGAATGCTTTGTTAGAATGAGTGCAGAAATGACTCTGCACATTAGTTACCCTCATGATTCCAGAATGTATTGCTCACTGCACACAGCGGATTCCTTTGCTTTATATCCACAGGGATTTTGCACTGGGTCATTTCCTTGTTTGATGACACAGACAGGATTACCAAGCTGAGCAGTTCACGGCTGCTCCTTAATGCTCTGGTGGACGAGGAGATCGGCTACCCTGATATTTAGGCATTTGTGAGTGCCTTTCATTTTGCTGTCTTTCCCTGGTCTTAATTAGCATTGATGATTCAGGATTGACTACATTTTTCATCCAAGTTTTTCTTTCAAGTTACTAATCAATAACTCGTTAATGAAACCAGAAAAAGAGAATGAAACATTCTTAAATATCCACTACCACTCCCAAAAGCAAACAAATAAACAAGCCAGGAGCTGCACTGAAGAAATTGTTCAGTTAGCCAGCTCAATTGTGAAGTTGCTACAAGGAAAGATAATTCATTTAGTGGTGAGGGTGGTGACATCCCTAAATATTGCCTCTAATACATAATTTTGAAATAGTACTTTGCATAATATTAATATTTGCATTATGATTTTCAATTTAACTTTCATGAAATGCTCTGAAGTCTTCATAGTTTTCAAGCTATAGTTCATCCTATGAGCCATTAATTCAACATTTTCTGAATAGGGTTCTTTAGCAGAGCATTACATTTTGAATCTCCAAAAGAACAGAAGAGTGTGAGATGCATATCCTCAGCATTCATGCAGAGAATAGAGAAGGTCATCTGCACTCCTATGCCACACATTTTAAAAATAAAGCAAAAACGTGTTCTCTGCGCACAGTTCAAGGGAGCGAACACTAGGTGGCAGAAGCGCTCCTTCGGCTACTCTCCGTCTCCTGGTGTGGGCTGTAATTAGGTCAGTGTAAGTTAAAGTAGGACTGAGAGATGAATAAAGTAGATTTTCTCCTCTGGAACACTCTGCAGTTTAATTTCACTTCTTCCTACATTGTGTGATGAAGGTGGATTTAACTTTTAAAGGCAAAGAGACAAACTTCTGCCAGGATAAATGAAAAGACTTTGAGGACTACTGACACAACCCATAAAAGAAAGGAAATGCTTTCTGGATGTTTCCTAATTTTGATATCCGGGTCATCATCAGAAATCATTTTCAGAGGTACAGTGCTATATGCATTCTATGAGGGGGGGTGACTTCTGAAGCCTACCGGGCATGCTTGCTGGCTGGTGTCATGAAATAAAGCCATTCTATCCTGAAGCTGTTTTGCTAATTTTGCCAGCAGCCAGAAACATGTTAATCTGAGGGGAAGACTCCACACCCCAACACCCCAACACAGATTTCCCTTTCCTGCTGAATGAGTCACTTCAGAAAAAAATGGTCTCAATGGTGAAAGTTGAAATGTTCTACCCAGGGTTGTGTGTGAGGAGCTCTGAAAGGACAGAAACACCTCAAAAATAGAGATCCATCTCTGAGCAGTCAGCTACCTTGACACGGACCAGGTGACAATTGAGAAACTTCATTATCAAAAAGCATCAGGGGTCACTGTAGTCATTTATGTGAGAAACACTGGGAAAAGGCCGAGAACAATCACAGGAATATCTATGCTTTCCTCTGTTGCTTATCCTGCCATTAAATGCCCAAGGGTCAAATATTTTCTTTTTAAGAAAATGAGGGCAAATAAAAAATAAAAATAGACATGGCATATAAATAGCAACGCTTCCTGATTTTGAATTTTTTAGAGGCTGAGAGCAGCCAGCCAATTCAGATTTTTGTGTCTTTCAATTGCATGTCAGGTCACAGGTAATTCTAAACTCAAGGAGAGAGGAGGGGCATAGACAATGTGATAAGTGTACACTGCTACCGTGGTAAAGGAGAAAAGAACCCAAGGGTACAAACAGGTGTCTCAGATACATGGTGATTCTTCAAATGACCCTTGGACTTTCTGAGAAATACTTAGAATTGGATTTGAGTGGCTTCTGACACTTCTTTAGCATTGATCAGTTGCTAAGGTCTTTGTGTTACCCAAAAATTTGTTCAAACATATTGAAAGTGGGAATCCACCTGGTTAACAGTACCTCCTGTTTGTGCAGGCTGTTTTCCATCTGTATCCACAGATGATATGACTGCAGACTCTGTGGGCAATTCAGTGTTCTTATGTTTGCCTCCAGAATCATAGACAATCACATTAAAGCTATGTGCAAACATGCTACATGACTGGATTCTCCATCCTTGAAATGATGTTCTCTGTACGACTCAATATTGTGAGAAAGCACTTTCTTTTCCCTTCCTTATTACAATATCTATTGTACATTTTGGATCTTATTACTCTTTCAAGAACAGCTGGGAGAGGGGAAAGGAGAAATGGAAGAAAAGGAACAGATTGTATGTTTGCAGATATACACATATAACTGTGTATATATAAGTATGCAAGATCAATAGCTATACTACTAATTCTGTGTTAGATCATGAGAAAGAATAGTTTGAGTTGTCATTGTTTGATTGTCTGAATTTTTTATGTCTAGATTTCATTGAACAACTACTTCTAAGATAACAATATGTAATATATTGACTAGTATTGACTTCTGGGTTTTTTTTTTGAAATTCTGCATTACTTGTACCCTTTTTTCTGTTTTATTTTCTTAAAAAATATTGTGAGAAAGGAATATGGAGTGGTAGAGAGCAGAAAGTAAAGTGCAAAGAGTAAAAACACATAGAAATCTTGTTTCAAATGCACAATTGGAACGTTGTAGCTTCTTTCAATTATACTAATAGTTCCATTTGTTGACAGATGCTAATCAGATAGAGGACTAGATACTATTTTCAGTGAGCTTTGAAACAGAAAACAGAGTCAATGAACTGTAATTTATGAAGACAGTCGATTGACCCCTAAAGTATATCGCAGTAATCAAATAGATGCTTTGTACTGGCCTGAAATCTGGAAACAAATATTTGAAAACATTCTTTAAGTTAATCAAAATTTGTTGAAAGAATGAGATATAATCAAAAAAGTGAATGCACACACATATCATATACACAGGTTGGATTTTAATTGACGTTTTTACTAGAAATCCTCATTTCTTTGCTTAAAATTTCAGTTAACTTTTTTCATTTGTTTTATTTTAGAATATAATTTCAAAGTGAATTTTAAAAAGCAAGTATTGGTTCATTTATGAAAAGAGAATTGCTTAACTATTCTGTCTTTTTAAATTAAAAACCATAATTTCACCTAGCCTATAAATCTAGAAATAGAAACACTATGAACAATCATTTGATGTTCCACAGATAAGAACAATCTTTTGTAATTTGAGTACAGTTAGGCCCCAATAGACCTCATGAAATCTCATTCTTGGTAAATATTTTATGATCTTTAAAGTTTTAGTCATCATTATTTTTCTAGTAGACATCCTGTGAAAATACTGAGGATGTCCAAAAGAAAATTTCTTCCCTAAGGATAGTTCAAGCACATAGCCTATGTTTTCTTTGAATACCTAGCAAGAATCCAAATGCAGTTGTGCAGGTGCCATAGAGGGACTAAATATTCACAGTAGGGTTTTGACCTTGACCCACTGAGGTTCTTCACGGTAAATTCCCATGGGTCTTCCTGCACTCTCTGCAGTGTTATCCTACAACATTTAGTTATTTACTTAGAAGGTTAATAAAATGGGGATGATTGACAACTTATTTAGAATAACAATTTATTTCAAATTCTCTGGCCTAGAAATTCCTGGTAGATAACTAGGTATTTGAAATGTTTGTGTTGAACTAATGAATAATTGAGTACAGTAGTTATGATATGCAATGCTCAATTCCATAGGTAGATATGAAACTAAATTTCCATTGTTTAGTTGCTTTAGCCCAAGTGTTATATGTTTTTTCTGATGTTGTTTTTGCATTTACCTGCACATATTGCCTGTTTTTTCTTCTGCACATGGATATTGTCAGCTTATTTATCCTTTATCGCTCTTTAGGGAAATATAATTTTTGTACGGATTTGAGTACTTATGAATCACTATATGCCTCTTTGACAGGAAGGTAGTTAATTCCATTTATAAAATAAGTATTTGCAAATCAGTTAATCATGTACGGAGAGGAAAATAATCCTAAATTCAAATTCTGTTTTGTTAACAACTGTGAGTTCCTATAATTTTGTGCAAAGATGGTCAGGTCTGGCACGTATGAATGTGATATTTAAGAGATATTTATTCTGGACTATGTCACTCATTTGGATAAATGTTTTTATTTCAAATATTGCTTTTACTCAAGCAATAATTTTGAAGGCAATGGTTAGTGACCCAAATACAGTTATTAATAAATACAATTTGTTGATTGTATCAGTTAATTATGATGGGTAATCTCCGGTGTTTACTGATTTAAGAAAGTATAATAGTCATGTTTGACTTAAAATACAAGTTTTTTTCTTCTTTAGAAACACAGTTGCTGAGAAAGTTTTTATTAGGACACAGGGTATGATTTTTTTTTACTCATAATGGCACACATATTTTATCTAATTCTTAATTATGTTGTATGTTAAGTTGCTATATATTTGCTTCATTGCAATAAAGGCAATTCAAGTGATTCTTTCATATAAAACCTTCAGTAATGTATGATAGACATATGCTATGGTACCCAGATACTAAAAGTGTGGTTTTTCTGAGTCATCCTACCCTGAGCACTCCTGGAAAAATCAGCATCCAGTCTATAAACAAAATCATGCCTCTCCACCCAGCTGTTCTCTAGTCATTATTCACTAAATGATAACCTTTGTCTTGGCTTCTAACTAAAAATAACATGCACAGTATGTCTGGGTTTTTGATTTTACGTATTTGAAGTCACATAGTATATATCTTTTGGATTCTTGTTTGTTTCATTGAAAACTAGTTCGTGTGTGTGATTCATAATAACGTGCTGTTTAAACTTGTAGTTTCTTAATTTCTAACCCTGCATAGTGTTCTAGTTAGTGACTATAAAATACTATTATTTATTAATTTTATGAATAACTTCCAGTTTTGTAATATTAAAGACAATGTAGGTATGAATATTTTTGTACTTGTACTTTGTGAAACTTACATATTATTTCATGCGTTTGCTGTAAATTGTTACATAGCAAAAATGTAGCATTTAGAAAGTCATTCTACATGACAAAACTTTCTCTTCAGTTATTTGTTGACAGAAGATTTACAGTAGTCATAAATGACCTAAATTTTAAATTATTACCTCTATTGCATACACAAGAATTTGCCTAATAAAAATTGGATTATATGTAAATACTTATACATACGAGAATTTTATATATATGAAGAATTTTATTTATACAAAGGATTTTTATGTATATATGGAGAATTTTTGGCAATTTCTTAATGGCAAGAACTGAAACTTCTTTCTCTAATTTGTTTCATAGTATATTATGAAGTCAGTCAATGTTCAGTGTTCAAGCAATTAAGTTTCAGTATCCTATGTTTCATAGTTTAATTAATATCTAATCATAAATTATGTTCAACTTACTGTGCAAAGTGTTTTCTATACAAGAGATAAACTTTGTTTAATATACAATATTAATGTGAAATATCTCCAGTATAATGAAAACAATTTGCCTTTTATATATTTAATGACAATTTCTACTGCTGTCATAAGAATTGTGAATCATTTCACCAAAATCATTGAAAATATTTGAATATGTCAATAAATAGTTTTCATACTTATTTATTTCACGTTTTATATACCAAAAGTTTAGCTAAGGATTCACAGAAACAGTGAATGCTTAGAAAAATGCTCTGCAAAGTGATGACAGAACGCATCATTCTCTTTTGGCCAACACTTTAGGAGAGTTGCAAGTAGTAGGAGATATTTTATGAGACTTTGCAGATTCAAGCAAGGAATGAATTTCAGGTTCTCAGGGAAGAGCGTAGTAACTACGGTTAGTCCTTATAACATGATCCACACACACAAGTTCAAATCTCTTTCAGCATTAATATCTTCCAAAAAGTGAATTTATAAACTCAAGCAATTCTGAAATAAAAAGCTTGGTTCTTTTTACATCTGCAAAATAAGGGAAAGTTTTAGCCATTGTCTCATGCTTCTGGTGCTATATTTTCCCTGATAAAATGACCAGTATCAGAACATTGAATTTATCGTTGATCCCTAAATTAGTACTTTAGTGGACATTATTTGGTTTAAATAATGAGCAAATAATTAGTGTTGCAAATTCTTGTAATACAAATAATTACCATAGTGTGTGTGTGTGTGTGTGTGCATGCGTGTGCATACATGTGCAAGGAAAGTGAAGCAGCAGAGGAAAGGCCATATATGAAGATTTTCTGAAAGAACTAAGTCACAGGTTTGCAGGCTATAGATTATTTTATCCAAAAAATAAAAGTACATTTTATATAAATATGTAATATTGCCTTTCATCTATATGTTCTTTGCCTTTTATATAAATGAGATGTTACAGCCTGAAATTAATAATTGAACGCAATGACACTTAAAATTTTATGAAATTTGGGTATTCTAGTTTAAGGAACTGTGGTGATCCCTATATCAATGATCTCCCATGTGACTTTCAGCAGTTCCTGGAGATTAGAAAAAGCTTTAGCATACTAACGTCAAAAGAAATCTGTTCTCCAGACACTTACAATCTCATCTGTTATTCATTTCTAGATACTCACGATATTATTAAAGAACAGGTCATTGCCTTACAACAAAGAATTTACCTACAAACACAAGTTTACTGCAGCTTTATGTTGCTTTGCTATAAACTATTTTTCAAGGAAACTTTGCCTTTGCTATTTTTGAGAAATTTTGTGTTGTCTTCTGATTTATTATAATTATCTCTTTCTATTATTTTCCCTGATGTCTCTCAAGCTCCTCTTCTTTTTCTGTAATAGTAACTGGTTTTATTGGAAATGTTTGGTATTATAGAAAAAACTGACACAAATTGTCCAAAATCTTAATGTTCTTCCAATTGACTAAAAATTTAAATTCAAAAACTCATTTCTTTTATTTCAGTGAAAATATTTTCACTGTCTCATCTTTATTGCTATAAGCCAGTTTACACCTTGGTGGGGCCACATATCCAGCACAAATTTAAAGGAAGAAGCAGTTATCTGGCTTGTTGTTTCAGAGGATTTGGTCCATGATCATCTGGTTCCAAGGCAAAAGCATCATGGTAGAAATGCATGGCCGAGTGGTCAGTTCATGGCAGCTAAGAAGCAGAGACGGTGGACAATGCCAGAGGGAAAAGGATTAGGGAACAGATTTGGACCCAGATGTATCAGGTCCATGATCCACCCACACACACCCAGAAGTATACTCTACTTCATGGATGGGAATAATTCAAATAAAAAATATCAAGAATCAAGAAACAACTCATGAACACATGATTTGATATGAAAGCACATTCATTTTGATATGAAAATGTAGAAGATTAAAGAAACTCAATTCATCGTATTATATTTCATGCATGCATGTGTGTGTGTGTGTGTGTGTGTGTGTGTGTGACAATCTTGAATGCACAATCTTCTTTCTTAGACACCTGTGTATTGGGATTATAGGACTGCATGCCAAAACCTGGCTCCTTTAAAAAGTTTTATGTCAAATTTTAATGTATTTCTCATCCATTGTACTTGAATTCTTGTCCCCCTTCTCTGACAAAATCATCAATATAAAAGTTAGCTTTTAAAATGAGAAGATGTTCTTCTGAAATAGATACTGCCAAAGCAAATTCAGCTAAGAACAGGTTTATTTTTCTGAACGTTTGTCTTTTCTCAAATCAGTCTAAAATACAATACAATTATTTGGTGCAATTTCACATAGGCTATTTTATGAGAGATATGTAAGAAAAACATACATGAAAATGTCAGAAGTTACAGACACAGGTACAGAAATGAAGAACTCTCAAGGATCAAAATATACAAAAATTACCAAAACTTGCCATATAATAATCAAGCTTCTGAAAACTGAAGATGGTGAGGAAATTTGACTATATCCAGAAAAAAGCACATATTTTTTATTTGAAAGAACAAGGATATGAATTTTAGCAGACTCCTATTTGTAAATTATGAAGAGAAAAATACAATAGGATCGGTTCATTAAACTGTTGAATCACAATCCCATATGCATTAAAAACAACCTTGAAAATAAAAAGAGTAAAGACTTCCAGAGAGACAGAACGTATGAAATCTTATTATCTGAGGACCTACTCTATTAAAAAGATAAAGAAAGTTCTGCAGGCAAAAACATATAAGGTAGAATATAAATCTAAATGTACATACAAAAATGATAAATTGAATACTATTATTGATACATGAGTATTTCTAATGACAAGTAGTGAATTAAAGTAATAGTAACAATAATGTGTTTAAACCATATGTAAAAATAAAATATCTCAGTTCAGTGTCCAAAGGAATGGGACAGGAATATAAAATTTGTGTCATAATGAACACGTACTATATTTGAATTAATATAATGTACGTTATTCTACTACACACACCCCACCACACACACACACACAAACACACATAATGTGAAAGTAACCTGATTATTTAAATGTGTATATTTTATATTCTGAGATAACACTAGAAAAGTAAAAAAAAAGTTCAAGTAAAAATAAGACAAAATAAAATTATAAAATACGTAATTAAAACAAGAAAAGACAGAAAAAACCCACAGAAGCACAGCAGAAAACAGCGGTGAGGGGATGGTTAGATACTGCTGATAATCACTTGAGGTGTGAGTTGTGTGAACACATCACACAGGAGGAGGGCACAAAACCAAGACACCATGTATGCTATGACAGGAGACTAAGGAGAGATGAAGGCTAAATGTGAGTGGTAGGAATCTTAGATTGAGTCTTGAAAAGCAAGTGGGCATTAGTTGAAAAATTGATGATGCTAAAGGGGACAAATGTTTATTTTTTTCTAGAACGGAAAATGCAAAGAAATTAGGAAGGAACATTTTTATTTACATCATAATTCTCAAAGAGTTAGCTGGGCGTGGTGGCACACACCTTTAATCCCAGTACTCAGAAGGCTGAGGTAGGAGCATTGTGAGTTCAAGAGCAGCTTGGGGTACAACGCGAGCGCAATGCCGGCCTGAGCTACATAGTGCAACCCTCCCTCAAACAAACAGGGCTGGGAGTTTGGCTCAATGGCTTAAGCACCTGCCTGGCAGGCGTGAGGTTGTGAGTTCTCTTAAAGAGTTATTTTCATTATTTAGTCTACTTGAACATATAATTCTATTAACAATTAAGTTAACATTGTTGCCAGAACAAAACTTCAGAAACAGTTGAGTGAAACCCTCAACAATAATTTCACCTCAAAATATTTATTAAACTGAACAAAAATTTTTAAAAAGTAACCATTCTTGGATGACATCTGTCAGTTGCATAGAAGACAATGAAACAGTATCAAAACAGGCAAGTAGGAGAGTATCAATTATTAACGTATTGTGCCTTGTTATCTTCATAGCAGTTACTCAAATTACAAGACATGGCATGAAATATTGTCCAAACAATATTAGAACAAACCTTTATTTTCAAAAACTAAGAAAAACTAGCTGTATAACTATAAATTTGAAAAGTACCTATTCCAGAAATCTTTGGTAGGAACAAGGAGAGCATGTGGTGCTGTACAATGAGGCTGCATGCTTACCTTCCTCCTCACGCCAACCTGTTTATGCAGTAGTTTAGTAGAGCAGGATAGGTTGGGGACCTGTAGCTGCCTAGGCAGAGGAATTTAAGATCATGGAATAAAACCATATCCAGAAGGACTGATGTAAAAATGATGATCCTAGTATAAAATATTCATGGCATGCCAATATTACAGGTAACACGAGGACAAGATACCGTTGAGGCAAGAAGCTAGACATAGATCATTCAGAAACTCCACAGGGTAGCACAGGTAGACTATGATGGTTAGATTTATGTGTCAGCTCGATTAGCAATAATACCCAGTTACTTAATTAAACTGTGATCTAGGCATTGGCATGAAGGTTCTTGATAGATGTGGTTAACACTTACCATAAGTTAACTTTAATTAAAAGGGATTGTTCTTGATAATGTAGTGGACTTCAAGCAATCACTTAAAGACCTTGAGAGCAAAAATCAATTTTTTTTAAGAAAAGAAGAAATTCTGCTTCCAAACTGATCTGTGCATTCCTATCCAAATTTCGAGTTTGATAAATAGAGCTTGATAAGATCTTAGCTATTCCAGAAGGTCTAAAACAAATTCGCACATAAGCAAAACTGCACACATATTTAGAAAAGTCTGAATTTTCTACTGGTACTTGACTGAACATTAAGAACTGACACTTTCGGAAGGTGTAGTCTAATATGATCCCCAGTGTAATAATACTGAGAGGTGGTAGTATCTTTAAGAGACATTTGGGACTAGATTATAAGAAATTTGCCTTTGTGTAGGAGAAAGAAAAGGATTGGTTCCATTAAAACAGAATGTTGTAAATCAATGCCACCACAATGTTCCCTTTATATGCTTCTGCTTGCCTTTCTACTTTCCTCCAATGTAAAGAACAGTTTGGCCTTCAACAAAAGGCAAATTGATGTCAATGGTTATGCCATGGTTTGGATCTAAAATGTTCTCCCAAAGTCTCCTGGTTTTATAGGTGGGGGCTATGGAAAGTGATTGAATTCACTGTAATACATTGGTGGATTAATTCATAGATAAATTCATAACAGAATGTGCTGTTAGGAGGTAGGGCCTGGTCCGATGTGGGTCACTATGGACTAGAAGGGCATATTCTTGTCCCTGGATCTTCTCTTCTGTCCACTTCCTGGCTTCCATTGATCCTATCATTATGGTTCTGCCTTGTGGCAGCCAAATATAAACTGAACACACTAAAAACTCTGAGCTAAATTACCTCCTCTTTTCAATCGTCCATGTCAGGTGCTGTGTCTCAGCGATAACAAAGTTGGCAAATACATCTATGCACTTGGACTTCCAGAACTGTGTGCTAAAATTTTTGTTTTCTCTTTGAATGACTAAGTCTTAGGAGTTTTGTTGTTATAATTTAAAATGAACTGAAAGTTAGAGTGCAATAGTGATAAATAGCACGAAGTAAATAGTAAGAAATAAATACAAAATCTCTTGCATAGTTCAAATGCAAGACATCACAGTCATAGCTAATCAAAGCTATTCTTATAAATATATTCAAAGAACTAAGGAAATTCTGGTTAAAACGAGGGAGTATTTGACATCTCTATATCAACAACTATAGACTATCAGTAAAAATATCATTTAAAAATAAAATGGAAATTTCAAAGTTAAATACAATACCTGAACCAAAAAACTATTAGGAGAGCTCAGTATTACATATGAGGTAGCAGTAAAAAATAAAGAGCACCTGAAACTACATCTACAGAAACATAGAGTTTAAGATTAAAAAGGAAAATGAATAAAGAAAAATGAACAGAGGCAGGACCTGTGCAACACTATCAAACATATCAACATAAGTGAAAAGGAGCCTATAACCAGAAGAAAGAAAAAGAACAGAAAAACAATGAATAAATAATGACAGAAATCTTGCTTCTTTGATGAAAAACATTAGACATCCAATAAAACACAAATTGTAATCCTAAAGCTGCATTTTAACTCCAGAATGTTTTACTAGAGCCAAAGAGAATTTTTTTTAATGAAAACACAAATTTTAACTTACCAGGAATTTAGAAGAATTGTAGAGGTGTGTGAGTGAGTGAAATTATAATTTACTTTCATATATAGATGTGTAATATATATGAAGCAAAAAAGACAGAATTTAAGGGAGAGATATGCAACTAAAATTAGTGTTTGGATGCTTTAATAACTTTCAATAATACAAAATATCACAGTTCAGAAGGCATATAATAAGCTTTTTATAAGTCTCACAGCCAATTTGACACAATGACATTCCTCCCAACAACTGCAAGATAAAAATTCTTTCAAATGTCTATGGAATATTTTTGAGAATAGGTCATTTTAAAGGTTACGAGACAAGTGTGACACTTAATCTTACTTATCAATTTGACTGGACTAAAAGACTCCTGGAATGGGGAGTGTATCCTGGGGGTGCCTTACTCATAAGTGGATTAATCCAATGACACTTATTAGTGAATGTGCTGTTAAGAGATGGCTCCAAATTGGAGGAGCTGTGTTACTGGGTGCAGGCTTCTGGAGCAATCTCTGGTACTCTTCTCCTGTGCACTGCTTCCTGGGTGCCATGAAGTGAGCACCTTCACTATCCCATCTCTTTTCTCCGTGATGTTCTTTTCCTGGAGCCTGTAGACCACGAACTGTATCCCCTGAAACTGAGAGCCAAAATAAACTTGTTTAAATTGCGGGTGTCAAGTTGTCAGGGCTTTTGTCCCAGTAATGAAAAAGCTGAACAGTGCTACAAATTTTAATTAATGCAAATGGATTGGCATTATTCAAATATAGTTTATCCTAATTTAATGAAAGATCAACAGCAGAAAATAATTGTGTAGTCCTTAAATATTTACAGATTAAATAATTCTTACATAATTCATGATGCACAAGTATAATAAGGAAGTTTAGAAAATATTTTGATCTAGTGAAAATAAAACCATAACATACCAAAATTTTTAATTTAATTAAATTAATATCCAGCAAGAATTACCTTATAGGAATTAGAAGGCTAAAAAGAGACAGTGAAGGTAAAAAGAGACAATTTAAGTGAATTGGAAAAACTCCTATAGAGGCAAAATATCCAAGATTCAGTAGACATGCACTATAGTATATGAATTTATCTATAATACAAAAATAACTTTAATAAGTAACTAAAATCCCGCCCCAGACCCAGACTTATTCACTGATGATTCTTTATCAGACATGTAAAGAATAGTTGTCAAAAACAATAACATAATCATGAAACTATAAAAGTACTAACTGCTTCCCAGTTCATTCCTGGAAGCTTGAATTATGCTGATACTGGTGATAGATAAAAAAAAAAGACTATAAAGCTCTATGCCTCATGGACATAAACTCAAAGTGCTCAATAAACTATCAGTAAACAGAATAGAGCAACATATAACTATAATAATGAATCATAGCTCAACTAGCTTAGTCCAGGAATGCAAAACTATTTCATCATTGAAAAATCAATCCACAACTCACTGTATTGACAAACTATATAGGAAAAATAAAATGGAAATCTCAATAGTAACAGAAAAAGCATTTTCAGAATTCAATATTCATTTGTAATAAAAACTCCCTGCCAACCTGGAATAGAGTTTTCTTTAAACTATGAATGTTCACATTTTAAAACCATCAGATAGTATTTTAATTAATAATGCAAGGTTGAATGCTTTACCCCTCATATCAGAACAAGGCAAGGATGTCTTTTTCACATGACCAGTCTAATTTCTTCTGAATCCTAGCTAGTGTAGCAAGTTTTAAAACTTCAGTAAGACTGTAAAATAAGAAATGGAACTGTACTCTGTTAGTGAGAATATGATTTTTCGTATCAATTGTCTCAAATAGTTCACAAAATATTACTAGAACAAGTTTTGAAAATTCATACAGTTCATATTCAACATATAAATTTCACTGTTTTTCCACTTACTAACAATGAGCAATTCATTCCATGATTTACACATAAATGTTTATGACAGTATTATTCATAGAAGTCAAAATGAAAGATGATGGCAGTGTGGGTGAATTCATTAAAACATACACAATCAAGATATAAAATTTATTTGTGCATGTAAATGCTGTGTTGTTCAGCAGGAGCATATTTTGACATGTGTTGCAACATGGCTGAACCTCATAGAGGAAGTAAACATGGACAGATGCAAGAGCCCATGCTCTGAGTTCGATAGGATTTGAAATATGTTTTCCAAAAGTTCATGTGCTGGCTATTTGGTGACCAACGTGGCAGTGCTGGGACGTAGTAGAACCTTTAAAAGTTTGTTCTATTAGAAAATGGTTACGTCATTGGGGGTGTTGCTCTTGGCAGGACTAATGACATTCTTCTCTCTGGATGCTGGCTGTTTCTACTGAGACTAAATTGTTATAAAAAGAGAGCTTGGTGCCTGAATTCCTCTTTGAAGTCCTGTATTACTGCATGATCTTGTTTGGAAGTGCTACCAATATTATTATAGCATTCATGACCCCATGATAGGTGGTGAACTGATGGAGCCACCCAATTTTGAGGTTTCAGCCTCTATGACTGTTAACCAAGCTAATGTCTTTTGTTTAAGCATAGCAAGATAAAACAGACTAATACCATATGCATATGGCATACTTACTTTTATATGAAATGTCTAGAAAAGTCAAATCTATACCTAGAACAGACTAAACAGTTACTTGGGTGTGAGGAATGGGTATGATGTACCATTTTAGAGTAATGGAAAGCCTCTATATTTGAACTGAAGTAGTGGTGGCATGACTTAGTAAACATACTGAAAAAATTAATTAAATTATGAATTTACTATGAGTGAATTTTGTAAACTGAAAGTGCTCTTAAATATCACCATAATGAAAAAATAAACTAAAATCATATTTAAACAATGCAGATTTTCTGGATGAGAAGTAAATGGTAACTTTCAAATTTAACTTCAGTAGATTTTTCCTGTATTTTGTCCTGACTAATCGTCTATAATCTGACTTCTGACATCACTAAAGATAGACTCCCCAGTACTCCTCAGGCCCTATTTTCTTCATTTCATTGTTCTGTGGAAATGCTCCATAATAAAATTTGAAATTAATTCTATTACCATTACTATGTCCTTTAGATCGATGTGTTTGCTAACTAGAAATGTTTCTATGATAAATTGTCTGTAGGTTTTATCATGCTTTATATTAATCAAAATATAGGTCAATATTTTTTCTAGTTTATTAAAAATAAGTTAAATATTTTGATGAAATTAGTATTAATATAACTATGAAAGAAGATCATGAGAGTCTCTTAGATACACAAAAAGTATTGATCAATCAGAATGGTGAAAGTAGAAGGCTTTAATTATCCTTTGAAATTACTGCATAATATCATGTAATTTCTCCTTGTTGTGATAGCTTCATTAATTTAATAAGATTACAAATACAAGTGTATTGTGTTTTTGAAACAAAAACATGGACATAAAATTGTAGCATTATTTGGAAAAAAATATTTTTTGTTCTGTTGATAGTATGGACAATATATTACTGATTTCTATGTAAAGCGCAACTAAAATTTTCTTCTATGAAAATTAGTTCCACGTGTGTGACTTATTGCAGATATGACAAAAGGAAAATTTTCAATTAATATAGGTTACATTTAATTTAAAATAACTTTTAATATTTTAAATATATTCTTAACTTCTATGGTTTGTTGAACTCAACTGAAATCTAGACAATTTAAAAATAGTTATCCCTAGATGGTTTCTTACTTCATTTTATTGTAATTAATTAATCAATCAATTTTTTGTCTTTTTGAGACAGGGTCTCATTATGCAGTTCAGGCTGGCCTTGTAGCACAGGCTGGTCTAGAACTTGCAATTATCCTCCTGCCTTAGCCTCCCAAGTGCTGGGATTACAGGCTTGCATCACTATGCCCAGTTTGTTTTTTATTTTAAACTCAGTTAAAGTTATTTGATTATATGAACTAGGGAGACATATGATTAGGAATATGTTAAAAGAGAGCTTGCATGTTGAGTCAAAGTAATGAGATGTTTCTTAAAAGCTTCGTATAAGGTTCTCTTATTCTGCAATCATATTTTTTATAATTGTTTGAGGCAGATAAATATCATTTATGTCAAAAGGATAGTGACAATTCCCTATGGTTTACTTATTTCTGTTTATGCTTCTATGTTTTATTTCTTTAAGCTGAAATATATTGACGCAAACTATTTGGAGACTTATACAAATATGTAAATTTTTCTGCATAATCTTATTTAAGGCAGTCTTACATTCATGTGTCTTGTAATATATTTTTAATTAGAGTACGGAAGATATTACATCTGATGAAAAATTAGGCAAACAATGATTATTACTTTATAAAGGATTTTATACATCATTGGCTGAGAAATATTATTTATATTAATACTCCTGTAGTAATATGCTTAAAAGAGAAAAATAGGACAAGGAAAAAACAAACCAAGGAAAATATCACCTTTTGGAAATCTTTCCCAAAAAAGTGATAGACCTTTTTTTTTTAAATAATCATCTGTATCAGACAAGAACAAATGGCAAAATCATGCCAGGATATGTGTGAGTGACTGTCTTTAAAATGCAACACACCTGATAAAATGTGGCATCTTATAGTAAGGATTATTCAGGTTAATATATTTTTCATAATAATAATTTATAGCTTTTGGCAAAATTGTTTTCTACAAAGACAGATTTAAGTGTATTTAAGAATAGCCACAATGGTGTAGTAGAGATAGAAATCTTCACTAATAAAAATACAATAAACACATTTGATCAGTATCTTTATTGCTGCTAAATTTGTGACTCTTCCATAATAAACAAGTTTTAACACAAGCAGTATTGCTATAATTTAGGAAAGTATGGATTAATTTTTATTTTGAAAAAAGAACATGTTTTTATTTTCTTTGAAATATTTGTCAGAAGTAAGGGATAATTTTTAAAGCATAGGACTACTGAATACAGAAATCTATATGACTTATATTGGAAAATGCTTGGATTAAATTTTTTCTCTTTGTATAGACTTTTAGACATGCTAGCAAATCTTACAGTTGAAAGGAAAAATAGTATATGGGTGATTTACTCTTCATCTCAACTCTGTGTTTACTACAGTCACTTAAATTTCTTATTTTGATAAATTATATTTTGAGATTGAGAAAACGACTTCAGTTTACTGGGAAACAGTGTAGATTGCTATATTAATATGTCCCTGGCTATGCCTTATGGTACTTCTCAATTTCTCTAACATGGAAGTTAACCTCAAATGTCACCTCCAATATAAATATAAAAAAATTGGCAAAGTTTATTTTACTATTACTAAAAACATTTATTGAGTATGCATTGTACTAGAGGCTAAAAACTGTAAACTAACATCTAATGCATAGTAAGGGATTTTATATATATATATATATATATATATATATATATTATATATATATATATATATATATATATATATATATAAAATTTAATGCATAGCAAAGGAGATATGTATTACCAAGAGGTAATTTTTCCTAGAATGGCCCTATTCTCTTAATAATTCAGTTTTAGTATATACTGATATTAGTACGATAAAGGAATACTGTGATACTTAATGTCAAAATTGCCCAGGGCCCTAAGTAAACTAGTTAACAGATTTCACAGCATTAAAACTGAATACTTTACAACATTGTAAGTGATTATAAATGGGATATAGAACCAAATAGGAAGTATAAGTTTTTTTTAAATTGTTAATTTTCACACAAGAAGCAATTTAATCAAAGAACCACTAAAATGTTTTAAAAACATATATTTCTATTAATGGTAAGAAATTCACTGCCTACAGCACAGAGACAACAGTGATTCTTGGTGCAGACATGACAGTTCCTTACTGGTTTCTTTTTGATGTCTTGCCTTGTGTGGATCCTATACCCAGCTGTTATCTGTGGAATCAGAGAGAAGGAGGTAAGCCTTAGTGACTGTGAATAAAGATGTTTCCCATGGTTACATGTACAGAAAAGAGTAAGATGTCAGTTTCCTCTGAGGTGAGCAAGAATGCCAGTTGAATAATTTCATGGATTCCTTTTTGTACAAAAGTTTTCACATCATGCTGTTATGAATCACTTGAGAGAAACCAAGAGATAGATTAAACTTTGTCAAATTCTCTCTGAACAGCTTTGTTACTGTTTGTTTCAAACTCCAGATTTTACCAAGATCTACATAGATAACTCTAGACTTTTTAAGGCAAGAAAAATTTCTTCACTTACTTTAGAAGAACCCATTATAACCCCTATAAAAGCAGTTCAAGCCCTGAAGCATGAAATTTGATTGCCAACTCATCTACTTTCATTGCTCCCTACACAGTATCATGATAATATACTCTCAAATTTTAGTGAGAGATTTATTTCCACTACAGATTAAAAACCAGCCATTCCCTTCAAAAACACATTTGCCACTACCCTTTTAGATTAGAGTGAAGTTTTTTAATAGCATTTAATGATGTTGCATCTGTGTACAAGTTTGTTTATGCATTTGAAAACCAGAAATACCACAATTAGACTTCCTGGCATTTGTAAAACTCCACAGAATATAGAGCTATTTGCAGAATTAGTATCCAAAAGACACATATGAATATCATATTTGTGCAACAAAAATTGATCTACTGTAGTATGTTCACATAAATAAGTTCACTCTAGTTCCTTTCCAGAAATATAAACCTGGAGAGACAATTCAGATATATCTGGTTTAAAGCGGGTAAGCTTTCTTGCCTACCATGTTCACTCGAAAGCATATATTTTTCATATATAAGGATAGAAGTCATTGTTAATGATTCATACACACTACATACTAAGCAACCCTGAATTTGTAGCAGAAAAGGTTTGTATTTATCCACAGAAAGGAATGGAAAATTTCTGAAACTAGGATTATTAGCTAGTGGAATAAAACTAGCAAATGAAAAGTCTAGACAAAACTATGAATTTTTAAAGAAAGATTTATAGGAAATATGTTATAATAGTTATAAAATTGTATAAGCTTATACAATGATACTGGAATTCAAAGAATGATTTTAATAAGGCTTCAGGATTCAAGATCAATATACGAAAATCAATTGTATCATTATATTCTAGAAATGAACGCTTAGAAAATACAAATAAATGGAGACAATTCCATTTATAATTTCCAAAAACATAAACTAGTGATAAATCTGAAAAAAATATGAAAAAGACTTATTCTTTGAAAACTTCAAAACACTACTAAAACAAAGTAAAGAATAACTTACTACACCATGTATATAAATGGAAAGGCTCATATTATTAAAATATCTATTTTCCTCAAATTTATCTATGAATACAATGCTAGAATTTTTCATTTTTCTAAACTGACAAGTTAATCCTAAATGTATTTGGAAATGCAAATTACCTAGAAGTTAAAGTAAATTTAGAAAAATTAACATGACTGAGTTATAATTCATAATTTCAGATTCCTTGTCAAGCAAGTATATTGAATACCATACATCTGCATTAAAATAGATGAACCAATCAATGGATAGAATTAGATTAATACATATATAGTCTTCCAATATCAAAGATGGTTAAAGTAATTCAGTGTATAAAGGATAGCCTATCAATAAATAATGCTGAAATGACAATTGACAGAAGTTTCTCATAGTTACTATAGGATTGATCTGAGAAAAAGAAAAAACTTTAGAATATAAGATTAATAACTGTGGTTGTTAATTTCAATTGTGCTGACTTCATTGACTTGGGTGCATATAAGGAAGTAGGAAAGCACATATCTGGGTGTATCATGGAGGCGTGACTTTGGGTGTTATATATGGTACACTTCCCCCACAGTTTAGTCCCTACTCTGCTTCCTGGCAGCCATCAACTGACAATTTTCTCCACCACAGCTACTCACCATGATGTTTCTCTCTTGAAACCAGCTTGTCGTGGACATAATCCCCTGAATTCATGAGACCTATTTTATTATACCTATTTTCCTTGAACTTGTAGCTGTCAGGCATTGTGTCCTAGTGAGAGGAAAACTAATACAGAAAATTGGTGCAAGAAGAATTATTGCTATCACTGTACCATACTATGTGGTTTAGAAGCTTTTGCAACTGGTTCATGGGAAGAATTTGGAAAGTTTTGCAGAGGGAATAGAGAAGCTTGAGAATGCTATAAACAGAGCTTGATGGGAAATTCTGGTCAAAAATCAGAGGACTTGATGATAATAGGGAGCGTAACAGTCACACTTAGAATGTTTCAAGAGGTTTCAAAAGGGAGCAAGAACTCCACTGGTATTTGGACTAGAAACCAGGTATGTTACATTCTTTTTTAAAAAAGTTTTATTTCTCCATGTTCTGCGACTATGGAAGAATGATATTAAGGAAGGTGGCCGGGATGATATCATGCCAAAGTTGGAGTTGTGGCTTGGCTACTGCTGGGTGCTTTTAGAGAGATTTATAATAAAAATCAGGGGCAAAAACTAAACAAAAAATTTTGACAAACTTAAGTTTTGACTCCAGAAGAATCACAGAATTTGCAGCCAAAGGAGGTACAGCTGCTGAAATTAAAATTAAATCATTACAATTAAACCAAGTAATTTGTACAGGAACAAGAAAAAAGGTGCCTTGAAAGAATCTCAGGAATCAGCATGGCCTTATGCTGATTATGGCAAGGCTCGGATTGCAAAACTACCAAACTTTCATTTGATAAGAAAGACTGTGACCTCTGCTGAAGAAGGGCCTCCTTGCAGTTGATTCCCTGAGTTTCATTTCACTCAGCCATGCAGATACTCATGGATCTCAGTAGCCATGGTCCAAGTGGGTCTGGCTATTGCTTAAGTTAGCAGCAGACCTTAGCATCTTTCACCTGATTATGGCTTTACCAGATGTAAAATTTAATTTTTGTGAGGTCAGGGAGGCTTCCTTGTGGATTTCAAAGGAGTATGTGGGGAGCCAGGCAAGGAGCCTCTTAGAATCCAGTGTGTGAAGCTGTGGGAATGAAGGCAAAGGTGAGGTAAAGATCCTAGGAAGCCAAAGATACCAGGAATTTGGAATATCTGCTGAAGAAAAGTATAGGCTCTGATTCACTCCAGTCATGTGGGCTAAAATCCATAAGAACATAAAGGTAGAGTTGCCCAAATCCTTTGGAAATCACATCCATCTACAATGTATACATGATGCTGAATATGGAACTACAATATTTGCTCTCTTGGAGTTTGTCTTGTTTTCATCTATTCTTTTTTATCCCTATTCTCTGCTCCCTTTTGGATTGGGAATGTTGAGTTTCTGATATTATACTTTTTCATTATTTAACTTTTTTTGCTTTTTTATTTTCACAGGCACTACACAGCTAGTGGTTTGCCTTGAGTCTTTGGGGAAGCTTTCATTTGGACTTTTTACCAACTCTCAGATTGTTGAGACTTTGGAGAAGAGATATTACATGTTAGCTATGATAGTATCATGTGTAGTTTTATAGTATCATGCGTAGTGGAACAATGTACTTGTGTTTATTTGGAGATTAAGTGCATCTTAAGAAAATATGTATGGGTGTTAAATTGACAAAAGGTGGAATGTGACAGTTAAGCTTCATTTTGTCAACTTTATTGCCTTGGGAGCCACCTATAGGATTGATAAAATATATTTTTGAGTATGTCTGAATGGGTGGTAGAGGCATGAATTTAGGGACCCCATGTGGACTATAGCCCCTTTCTGGCACCATTCCTTGCTCTGGTTCCTGACAGCCATGACCTTAACATCTTTGCTTTGCCAAGCCATTGTGCCTGGAGTTCCTGCCTTGGAGCTCTCTGACCATGGAATGTATGTCATGAAACTATGGGCAAAATTCAAGTGTGGGTGTTGAATAATGTGTCTGAGCAACAAGAAAGTTGACTCATCCAATAATAATGACAGAAGTAAGTAATCATCCATCCTTCTAGTGAATAAAGACTACTGGTAGCAAAGTCAAAGAAATTTGTATCGAAGACATTTAAAATGTAGAAAAGTTCTTTCTCATGTCTTTGATATTTAGAAAGAAGACAGTGAACAGCAGAAATATGGTTTAAAAGAAATAGAAGTAAATCTGCGCTTTAGATCTTTATATGTAATCAGAATAATAAAGCCTGTTGCACTCAATAGTTAGGTCATTATACCGAAAGTAAATTTACAGAATCTTACAGTTTCTTCCCTCAGTTATTGTAAATATTTTACTAACTCAGAGTCTGCTGTTCTATTTTTGAGTATATAAGGTCATGGTTTGCTCAACAAGTCGGTATTTTTGTAGTCTTGTTAAGGATATTAAAGTGTGTCTGGGGTACTCATTAGATTAGCATAAATCTAATCTTTTATTTTCAGGATTGTTAGTAGCATACTCAGAAACTCTCAATCTTGATTTGATTCAGTGCCTTAGGAAAAGAGGTAAGTAAAAAAATGTGACTTCTATGAAAATATAATTCTTAATGAAATGTTTTCCCTGTCATTATTTTAAAATGGCTCCTGTGTGGTAATTCTTAATATAGTTTATTCTGAAGTTATGGCAAAATCTCTATAAATACTATGAGAAAAAAAGCAAACTTAACTTCAGCAAGATGAAATAGATATATTTATCTTATTTCTGTCATTTTATGAGGCTGCAATAACTGAACACTATATATGTATGTATTTAAGCAAACTTTCAAAGGGAGCAAATTACAAAGAGTCCAACCAGGAATTTAGAATGTGTGAAATGACATGTCATTGGGACCTGTTGATTTGCTGCTTTGCCTTATATATCTGTTTAGGAAAATAGAGTCCTAGAAATTGCAAAAGTTGGAGACAACAGAATCTTCCAGCACAAGCTTTTCTTTTTGGAAATAAAAATGCAGCCTGACAAATGTTTATTTTTAAAAAGTTCTGCTGTATTCCTTATTAAACTTATAAAATAACTGACTCACAACCTTCACCAAATAAAAGTTAACCAGAGACACTATTTTTACTATTAATAAGATGACTCACATTTGTTCTTGAGTGATGTCAGACAAGGAAGTGTGGGCACTCAAGAACATTATCTGTGAGTAGCAACATGGTCTCTTCCTACAATGGATTAGGGGGCACTAAGTGGGATTGCTAACCTCACCTCAGTAAAAGGAAGCTCTCTTTATTCCTTTACTTTGGTGGTTTCAAAGGTCTAGTGGAGAGTAAAGATTTTCATAATTGTATTTGTCAGCTGTCCCCTTACTCAGACAAAACGCCTGACACCCTCATCTTAAGGAAGAGAGGTTTAATTTGACTCATGGGTTCAGATGTTTCAGTCCATGGTCAGTTTGCTCCAAAGGAGAAACTTCATGAAAAAGGAGACAGCGGAGGAAAGCTGCTCATTTCACGGCAGACATATAAAAAGTAGAGGCAGAATGCCAAAAAGGAAGGGGCCAGGGACCAGATACAGATTCCAAAGTCATGCACACACAACCCACCCAGACACACCCTGAAGTGTGCTTTACTAATCTCTAAATGTATCCACCAAGCTAATCAATTTAATAAATTTAACCGTCATAATTTAGTTACCATGACACCCTCTTCATTTCTAGTGACAGTGAGAATGGCATAGAGAACAATAACAAGGTATCATTTGCTCAAACAATGTAGGTGGTATTAGTGAAAATTACAGATGCCAAATGAAGTTCAGCAGTTGTGAACACCCTTCTTTTTACAGGCCACATAGTAAAGCTGGTTATGTGTTTGTTTCTGGTATCAGTAACGTGGTATCTCCCCTTCCCAGTTAAAAATTTGCTGCAGTGTAAGATTTTGGTAAGAAACAATCCATAACAGCAGAAAACTAAGAAGGCAGAATTTCAAAAATATCACTATGATAATTGGAATGAGAAATATCTGAAATTATTTTAAAAAGACAGAGATGCTGACTCTTAGATAAAACAGAAAATAGAAATATCTCACAAACATTCAAAAGCAGCTGTCATAAAACTACTTTGGTGAATGGTTATGAACATTTTTTAAACAGTTAAAAAGATAAGAAATCTCAGCAAAAGTAGAAGAATCAAATGGGGATTGTTGTAGTGAAAAAATAATAACTTAAAATTTTAAAGACCTCATTAAGTAGGCTCAATAGCAGAATAGAAAACAGAGAAGATAAACAGTGAACTTTCTGATAAAACAATAAAATGGAAATTACAAAAGTCATTATTTTCTATCATTTTTTAGCATTAAGGTAAATTGTCTTATGAAATATTGTAATATTGTAATTTTGATTTCATGTATATTAATCTATTATTTTACTATTGGCAAGATTTAATTGTAATCCAATTACTTTTAGATCCATTAGTATAACAAAGTTAAAATGCAAGTCAATAAATAAATATTTCATTTAAAAATTAAAATAGAAATAACACATTCTAAATGAGATTGTACGCAAGAATAAGAGTAGGGGAGGTTACTCTCCTGAATTTTCTAAATTATGTGTGACCATTGAAGAATAATAATAAAATATCTTATGTAGTTCTAAATGTATGGGTAAGAAAAATTTCAAATAATCCTATCATAAATTTGGGAAAGGAAAAATAATGTAATGACAGAGAAGTTCTATATATCACACAAACTGGTGATGTGATGAAAACAATACACTCTGTTAAGTGCTGCATATGTAAGGCATTTAATAATGATTACCTACCACCATCATTGTTACAGCTATACAAAAATATAAAATACTACATGCAAATAAAAAGAAAATCCTAAAATATTCTAAAATAAAGTATTTTTAAAAACAACATTATTTAAGGAGGGAGAAAGAGAGGAAAAGAGAAGAAGAGAGTGGAGAGAGAAGGGAGAGGGACAGAGAGAGAGAGAAGAGAAAATGTCACATGTAGATCATGTTCTAGACAATAAACCAATTTTCTACAAATTTAGAAGTACTGACCTTCTGTGTGGAATTTTATTCTTACCACAGTGGGATCAAATTATGAATCACTAAAAAAATTTACCAGAAGGTCCTCAAATAGCTAAAAAGACACTTCAAAATAATCCACCAACAGAGAAATATCAAAGGAGCAAAAAATACATTGCAATAAATGAAAGTGACAAAAAATGTGGAGTATAGGTCAAATAGTGCCGTAGTGTAAATTTAAAGAATTAAAATGCTTTCCATAGAGAAGTTTAATGAAATATTTTAAATTTCCACCTCAAGAAAGCAGAATTGAGAGGAAAAGTGAGCTTAAAGCAAATGGAAGGAAAGAGACAGTAAAGATAAGTACTGATAACCATGAAATTGAAAATAGTATTAGAGGTAATCAATAAACAAATAAAAAAGGGGCTTGGTTCTTTAAATCAATATAACAGGCAAATCTCAAAGAAGGTCTCATGTGATGAGGCATAACATGTTCAAGGATGAGAACAATAAACAGAGTGAGAATGTTAATTTTCTCCAAATTGATATAGAAGCTTAATGTAATTCCTATGAAAAAACTGGCATGGCTTGTTTGCCATTAGGGGTAAGGCTACTCTAGAATTCATATGGATAACCAAAATGACTAAACAGTTCTGAGAAAAGGTAAAGAAATCATGAGAAATCTGTCTACCTGTCTTCATAGTTCACTATCTAAAGATAATAATTACGTCTGTGTAATAATCATGGGAGGATATTCTGTAAGACAATAGAAAAGTAGAATAGACTGTAAATAGCGCCTCCCACGTATGGACAACTGAAGCAATTCAGTGTTAAAACTTTTTATTTAAAGGAACTGCCGTGAGGGACAACGGGCGATGACTGATCTGGCTTCTTCAGGCTGAAGAGGGTCGTAGTTGGGGATCGGCAGTCAGGTATCCCTCTGCAGAGGTTCTGTCTAGAGGCCCTCGATAGACACCAGGCATTTTCATCTTGGGTAGGCGTGTAGCTTTGAGTCTGGAGGAGACAAAGTCAAAGAAACAATTAAAATAATTTGCCGAGACTTCCTCCAAGATGGCCGCCCAGATGACACCGTGACAGGGAGGCTCGCTGAATATACCATCAAAATGCGGGAATATAAACTAATATAATAACAGAGAGAAGGAAAAAAGAGGGAGATGGGTCCTCTGGACCCAAGAAGAATCTAAAACGAGAACTGTAGCCCACGGAAAGAGTAAAAGAATGAAAAAAACAAAGGCGGAGACCAGAAGCACCTCTGTCCGGAGCAGAATCCAATTAGTGCTGCGACCCGCGACCCGAGCCGAGCCGAGAAGGTACGACCCAGGTGCTCTTGATACGCGTGGAGTTGCCGGGAGAATTGCGGCAGTGTGGCGCGACAATAGAGCCAACGGTCGACCGTGGAGCAAGGTGATCACGAGCGGGCGATAGACATTCGCGGAGCAGAAACAGGCTTGGGAGAGGCAGTGGGCCAACATGGCCTCACTGGCGAGCCCAGGAAAATGCCAAGACGGAAAGGCAGAGGGCGCTCTCCGGACTCCGATACAAGCAGAACCGATCCCGGGGACGCTAATGCTGACATGGTCGGGAGTCCAAAAATTAAACTCTCAGAGGAGTTGACAACAGAAGTGGGGAGACAACTCCACGAAGCTATGAAAGAAATTAAAGCAGCACTGT
>RJWM01017931.1:0-42219 GCA_004363535.1 Dasyprocta punctata | reverse complement strand
AAGGGGCGATCCAGATCACGTGTCTTTTCTACTATCTGTTTGACCGGCAGGCCCCTTCTCATTCAATTGCAGGTGCTTCTGGCTGAACTTTTTAATCAGAGTTCCAGGGACTAAGGCCACCAGGGCCATGGCCAAGAGCTTCAGGACCGTTTCCCAGGAGAAGAGAGCATGCAGGGAGGTGAGGGTTGACAGGATGGAGCCCGTCTGCACACAGATGAAATTGTACGGGATCAAACCTGGAAGGGCAGGGAAAGAACCTGTTAATGGCTAAGTAAGAAAATAATGTTGCAGCAGGGAGTCCAGGGGTGCAGAAGAGTGCCTCCCGTCATTAGCCCAACTCCTGACCCAGTGCCACCACCCCCTTCTCCTCTCCTTTCTGTTCCTTTCCTTCCTTTCCTCACGTCCTGTCTCCACCTGCCTAGAACACAAGAACTTGCTCTGCACATACACACATTCTGCCACATTAGCAGAAGATACAAACTTAAAACTCAGAAAGACAAATGAGTGCAGAAGAGTAAATCAGGGAGTAGGTTAGCACAAAAATGCATACAGTTCATGCATGTACTAAAGATGGGCCCTAAACCTGGTTCTAAGTGCCCAGTAGCCAAAGTAAAGAATAAAACACCATTATTATGAGATTTACAGTATGCATACGATTAAAGAAACGAATTGCTTAGTGGTAGGCCATTGTCTGCATGCATGGGGACCCTGGGTTCAAACCCCCAACACTACAAAATCCAACATGTTCTTTAAAGTAATTACTGCTTTTCTGATTCTGCACTGTTTCCAAGAAGTAATCAAAGCCACAAGAAGCCTGGCTAGTGGCTGGACAGGTTAGTTATACAACGACACCTGGGGAAAGCCTTAAAAAACACACCATCAGGCTCCACCCCAGGCTCTCGGGGAGCCCAGTGTAAAAGTCTCTCGCAACCCCCACTCCAAGCTTCTAACTGGCCTGGGGCCCCTGACAATCCCTTCTTCTAGAGCAGAGGAAATCTATGGGAAATGGAAGGTCACAGACCACTCAAGGTCACAGAGCTTGCAGACAGGAAGAAGCCCTGGTCTCCAGGGTCTCCCCATGCCTCAGGTCACTTAGGTAACACAAGCTGTAGCCCCATTAGCTGAGGTATGGAAGCGCTCTGTCTGAAAGCCGATATGACCAGAGTTGCCTGCGGTTGACCTTGCTTCCATTTAAGATCTGTTTCTCTCAGGTCTTCGCTATTATTAGCTGCTCGACAACAGACTTCTGTTAGGCCTGAAAAGCCCCACTGTCAGTCCCTGCACACTCTAAGGTAGTGCCCTTCCTTCAGCTTACAAGGCAAGGAAAGTAACGGTCGCCAACTTCACAGGGTGTCAGCGCTTCACTGTCATGATAAAAGGTGGACCAAGGTCCAGCCTTGGAGAAACACAGCTCCACTCCTGGCCCCTTGAGGGGGAGCAGCTCGCTGGAGGTCGTACAGTTGCCAAGCCAAGCAGAGACTTTAGTAATCATCTAATTCAGGTGACTTCGAATTCAGGATCCAACAGAAGCCCCTCTAAGGATGAAGAACTGGATCCTTGCATCACCTAGAAAGCTTTACAATATGCTGAGTCCTGTGTCCCACCCCAGAGATGATGATGTAGGGATCGCTGAAAGCGCCCAGGAGGGGGCTGCGATGTGGCTCAGTGGTAGAACCCTTGGCTGGCAGGTGCAAGGCCCTGGGGTTCATTTCCAGCACACACACACACACACACACACACACAATCCCAAGTGACTTTTGCTTTTTATTTATATATACATATGTATGGGTGGGGTGCTACGGACTGAACCAACTGAGAAACACTGCTTTATCCCAAGCCTTTCATCTGGCCAAATGATCCCCTAAGAGCAAATGACTTGTGGAATGTCATGTAGTTATCAAAAAGCAAGAAGGACCTCACTGACACCACCTCTTCCTAAGGCACAGCTTAGTCAGAACAAGCCAGAGGCAGAAAGTCCCTTGCTCTGCCCACACCCAGAGCTCAGGGCTGCACACACGCTCACCCCAATACTGCTTTTCCTGCTAGCATTTACTGAGTACTTACTGTGGGTCAAGGCAAGTGCTTTATACACAGACAGTCTCTGGTCATGCAGAAGCCTACTGCCTATCACAGGGTTCGATACCCAGTAAGCACTAAATACAGAAACAAAACGCATGATCCTACTGATTCCGTAAGCACTTTTGTAGGTTTTCATGTTCAAGTCCGAGTAGATTTAAAATCAGGAGTAATTACGTTAGGTCACAGGCTTGAAGATGCTCTTGTGAGCCTGTCCTCTTGGGCACATGTGACCCCCGGGATGTCCCCCAAAATGACAACACCGAAGACTCAAACTTACGCTCCTGCACCTTACCAATAAGGACTGAGAAGAAGAACTGCATGATGGGGATGTTCAGAATCGGGGCCGAGAGGTTCAAGAACCAGTTTGGCGTCATGGGGAAGAGTCTCAGAAACAGCAAGAAGAAGAACAAGCTGTCTCTGTTTTCCTCCACCTGCAGCGAGAGATCAGGGCACAAAGACACAAAGAGGACAGTCCTAGACACTGTCTCTTCCACTCCCAATCCTTGCCACAACCCTCGAGGGCATGGACTGGTTTTCAGAGGAACCTAAGGCTCAGAGAGGCCAGGAACTTTGCTCAAAACCACAGAGCTGGGAATTTGTTTGTTGCTGGTTTTTTTGTTTTGCCTTTTTTTTTTTTTTTTAGGACAGGGTCTCACTATGTACCTTAAGCTGGCCTCAAACCTTTAATTCTCCTGTATTTGGAGCTGGTCAAGCGCTCCATCTTAACAGCAAGCTTACAGAAAAGGATTAAACAAGAGACAAAATGCGATATGGTTTGGGGGTCGAGGAAGGTCAGAACTCTCTTAGGGCAAAGACAAAGACTCTCTGGATTGTCCGTATTTATTGGGTCCTTAATAATTCAGTGGGGTGCAGGACATGGAGGGCACATCTGAGGTAAAAGCCTGCAAAACTGAGCAGGCTTTGAGAAGTTAGGACAAAGACACTCTTGGCAGTCAGTCTTGCAAATTGAGAGAACTATCTTATCTCTAAGGTTGGTGACTTTTGCCCTGGAATTGGAGTTGAGCCAAAGTCCTCAGCTGCAGCCTTATTGCACCCTCGGAGGCTGTGAATATGAGCTTTCGCTGTGCAGCCGGAGAGCACTGTGCTCAGCAACTTAACCCCTACACAGCCCAGGCAGGAGGGGTGGGCCCCTCCTGCCTGAGTCTCCGGGTACTGGGGTTACAGGGTTACACCGGCACCCATAGCTCAGAGCAGGGATTTGGTCCTAGGCCTGTGCCTCCTGATGACACTTAACAGAATCCCTGGGACCTGCCGAGGGAGGGCGGAGGAGCCCTGTGGGACATCCCTGCTCCTTCCTGACCGTGAGGTGACACTCAGGGTGGCGCTCCTTACCTTCCTCTGGAGCAGGGCCACCTTATCCGGGAAATAGGAGACCACCAGCTGCTTGCCAAAAACACTGGAGAGCAGGTAGCAGCATGAGGCACCCACTGAGGTCAGCACGCAGCACAGCACCAGCCCCAGCCATGGCCCAAACAAGGCACCGGCTAAAACGTTCTGTGAAGAAAGCAAACACTCAGCCATGACCTAGCAGCTCCCAGTCCGTCATCCTGGGGCCCGAGACTCACTGCTGCTCTCTTCCTTCTGTGGTTGCCCAGCCAACATCCATCACCCACTTTGAGGAGATGAATGAAAAGGCTGGGAACTACAGCCCTGACCTCAGTCTCTTTATCACTTTGTTTGTTTTCTGAGACAGGGTCTTACAATGTAGTCTAAGCTGGCTTCAAACTCACAGTAATTCTCCTGCCTCGGCCTCCTGAGTGCTGGGATTACAGGCGTGGGCCACCATGCCTGGCTCAGTCCCTTCATCTTTTAAGACAAGAATCAGGATTAGTGCCTCTGAGGACAGGAGCAAATTCGAAGGCAAACACACATACACAGCACCCGGTCTAAGCTGCATGGGCTGTGGCAGAGCAGTGATGACTGAGGCTCCAAGGAAGTAGAAATGAAACTCATCATTTTTGCTATTTCAAAAGATAATATGCACCATGAATGTTCCTTCAGTAAGACCACACAGATTACAGGAGATGTTTTGTTTTTTTGGTTTTTTGCTGGAACTAATCTAGTGTGCTCAATACTCAAGTTACTACATTCACCAAAACTCTAGCTGACACTGAAGTCCTAGGTTTGCAGAAATGGAAAAGTAAATCAGTACTTTCTAAATGTAAACATTGTCCTGCCACAGCCCGGGATCCAACAGAGAAAGCAAAAGGAGGCCTTGGCAGTGAGGGACCTGCCGAGCACCTCATGTGTGGACGTCCTCTGAGTCCTGCACGATCCTTATCCCATTCTACAGATGACAGATTAAGCCTCAGGGCCAGAGAAACCCAGGCAGAGTCGGGATGCACCCCCCAGGTCCAGGTGTGAGGCCCCTACCAAGTAGCAGGTGGCTCTCTGCCCTGATGACGGAACAGCTCAACGAGGAAGATGAGACTGAGTACCCCCAAGGAGTCAGCCCCTGGCCTGAGTGTCACACACCTCCCTGCTCCCCTGGACATGACTGCTTATCTTCTGGTTACCCACAAACTGCGTGGGGAGATCTAGGCTGGGCCAAGAATACAGAGAAGGTGCTGGGGAAGGAGAGGGAAACAAGCCGGACAAAAGAAATCGCTCAGTAAGTGCCAAAAGCCACTGTGTGCCACCCACAGTCTCATTTCCTATTCCCACATGACAACTGCTACGTGTTTTGGAGGAGTAGCCATATTGGACAAATAAAGAGAGGAACAGCACTGGAAGGCAGGCAAGACACTGACCAGGAAGCTGGAGCCAGGGATAGCAAAACCCTGTTTGTAGAGGTAGGCACTGCAGAAGAGGAGGAACACATAGGCCTGGTGCTCCTTCCGGTACTCTCGAAGGATCTCGGAGAGTTCCTGCAGCTCTGCTAGGTCGGAAGGGAACCACAGTGACCTGGGCATTTGGAAAATCAGATGAAAATAGGAGTTCAGATCTACCCAGCACCCAAGGATATTACTTGCTGATGCTTTTTTCCAAGTAAGTTTATAAACATGGCCATTTCTGGCCTGGGTCTGCTGGGAACACATATATAACCTGAACACAAGACAGGGGACCCAATACAACACAGTGGAGCCAGTTACAAGAGCCATGGTGTGGAGGCAAGAGTCCTGGCATGGCCCACACCACTACTTCCCAGTTTTGTGACCTTGCACCTCAGTTTCCTTATCTGAAAAAGAAGACATTGTTGCTGGGTAATCCCTGAACTTCCCTTAACACCTAGATTTTATGAATGATTGATTTTTGGTGCTGGGAATTAAACCCAGGGCCTCTACCATGCTAAGCACATGTGCTGTACCACTGACTATTCTCCCAGCCCCTTTATGATCTATTCTTAAGAGGATTCGTTTCTAGGCAAGCACTAGACACCTTAAACTGCCTTCTTCTTAAGGATACTACCTCTCCCACAAGCCAAGAACAATTCATCTTGATCCTGAGATATTAGGAAAAATAACCATTTCTTCATTCACTAACAGGCCAATTAAGGGCTCTCTAGGGAAGCATATCTAGCCTATACACATTATTATCCCATAAACATATCTTTCTAGAGCTCTACTACTGAACTCCGGAGTTCAGTGGTAGATCTCTGGCCTAACATTCATGAGGCCCTGGTTCCATGCTCGGCACTGAGCGAAAAGCAAAACAAAACAAATACACAGACAAATAAAATCCCCTACTTTCTTGATAGCACGGTAGACTTGAAAGCAACCCTCTCAAAGGGCCTGTTTTTTCACCCTGATCTTAATCTGGCGCTCAGGGCTCTCTGACTCCTGTCCAAGGGTCGCGATGCAAAGGCTACCCGGCCTCTGCCCTCTGAACAATCCCTGAATCTATCGCTGCTTAGGGATGAAGAGCCCCCCTGGTTCTCGAGAGGATGCTTCCCACGGTCAGCGCCTTCTGGGAAAGGGCACAGGCGACAACATCTGTAAACCACGGTCCTCATCCCCCGACGGTGCACCGCCGCGCAGGCGCGATCGATCGTGGGGACCGGCCGGCTGCAGGCGCCGCTCCACACACACCACCCCCTCCCCGCCCAGCCGCGCGGAGCCCGGGGAGCAGGGGCGAGCGAGTTCGGCCCGCCGGGGGACTCCGCGCGGGCGGCCCCGGCAGCTCTCTGGCCTCCCCGCCGGCCCAGACAGTGAAGCGGACCAGACCCGTCACAGTCATTCTAGCGCCCGAATCCAGATCCCTCCACTTCCGCCGCGCACCTGCCGTCCGGCTCCTCCGCGGAGCCGGGTCTCGGGCCCCGAGGCGGCCGCGTGGACAGCAGGTACAGGGCGAAGGTGCAGCCGGCGAAGATCAGGAGGAGGCCGAGCAGCGAGCGCATGGCGGGCTCACAGCCCTGCCAGCCGACGGGCCGCACGAGAGCCGCCTACGCTGGTTGCAGCGTAGACACCTCACCGCACTTGGACTGCGGAGCGGAGCTAGTTTGGCGACGGACTGGGGTGGGCTGTTCCGCGCCAAGCCCCGCCCCCGTAAGGTCCCGCCTCCAGCAGGAAATTTTGTCTGCGCATGCGCGTCTGAGGGCCTCGGGTCCTGAAAGACCGCGTTCTTCCCAGTCCGTCCTTGTTCTTTCTCCACTTATTCCGCAGGCCTTGAGGCCCATAGTGCCGCCTCGGTACTAGCGGAGAGATCCAGGGCGAGCCATGAACCAGTTTGCTGTCTGGGCCTCCGTCTCCATCTCACAGTCAAAGTCGCCCGCAGATGCAGAGCGGGGATCTCGATCATCCGTCAGGGGCGGTGACAGTGACCGCGGAAGTAACCGGCCTTGCTTTGCATTCAGCGCCGGCGCTGCTCCCGTTATCCGGAGTCTCCACGACCACCCTGCAAGGGGGTTATTTGTGTATTTAAAAGTCTGAGTTTGGGGCCAGGGGTGTGGCTCGGGTAGAGCGCCTGCCAGGCGCGTGCAGGGCTCTGAGTTTGACTCCCAGCGCCACAAGATAAATAAGTCAGTCTGGGTTTTAGAAAGATGAAGTGGCATTCTGCAAGAGAAGTCGGGTAAGGGCCCAAGTCAGCCTGGCTCCAAAACTGGCGCTTCTCTCGCTGCGCGAATTCCGGAGGAGATGGGGTGTGAGTTTACCACCGGGGATCGGAATTCCCCAGACCGAAAAAGGAGGGAGCGAGCGCGCTGGCCTTAAGGCAGGCACCGGAGTCTGGTTTCAGGGAAGCCCAAGAAGTATGAGACGTTAGAGAGAGGTTG
Organism: Dasyprocta punctata; assembly: GCA_004363535.1. Taxonomy (NCBI): domain Eukaryota; kingdom Metazoa; phylum Chordata; class Mammalia; order Rodentia; family Dasyproctidae; genus Dasyprocta; species Dasyprocta punctata. Next base: position 34,910 of record RJWM01017931.1, on the reverse strand, counting down.
AGGACCAAACGGCAAGCCCTGTGAGGCAAGCTAAGGAACTGGATGTTTAGTATTTGTAGATGCTGAGGCTCTAACAGAGGTGTTGAATAAGCGTGACTCAGTTTCCCATTTTAGAATGCTCAACTTCGGCGGGTGATCAGCGTGCATGCTGAGTCCACAGCTGTGGCTACCCCTATGACAAGGATCGAAGACCACAGCAGTGGGAAGGAAGCGAGGAAGGTGGCCAGGCTGGGGAAGGCTAGTTGGTAGTGCATGTGTCTAATTAAATGAAAGAAGGAACATTAGAGGGTCCACAGCGTGGGCAACAGAGAGAAAATGACCTTGTCATATCACTCAAAGCACTTCTTGGGCCAAATAGGGAGCACTTCTCAGAATTCAAATCAAGATCGTTTAGTTGCACATCGAAAAATGGAACCTATAGATACCTCCATGGATATGCAAAAGCACACGTTCACAGATGTACTCTCAGCTTTGTTTTGATGTTAAGAATTTGGGAACAACCTGCATGCCCATCAGTTGGTATATTCACAAATGGAACCGTATGTAGCCTCCTAAAACAGGCAAGTAGTAAATCCTGATACAGAGCAGTTGCTAGATGCATGGCCAGGGTAAAAATCAGACAAGGTGCAGGATTACGAGAATACTGTGGGCAGTGGCACAGACCTGTAATCCCAGCTACTTCGGAGGCTGAAGCAGAGTGAAAAGTTCAAGGTCAGCCTGGGCAGTTTAGCAAGACCTTGTCTCAAAATAAAAATTTTTTAAAAGGGCTGAGATGTATTTCAATGATAGAGCACTTGTCTAGTCTGCATGAGACCCTGGGTTCAATCCTTAGTACTGAGCCAAAACCAAAATGATACTATGACTCATTTTTAAGAAGAAAAAAGAGGATATATTTTTCAAGTTACTGAAGAATTTACAGATGAAATTATTCAATGACTAGGATTTGCATCACAATAACACTATAGGGGTTTGGTGGGTAGAGATATAAACAGAACAAGATTGACCAGGAGCTGATTATTGTGGAATCTGGGTAATGGACATGTGGAGGTGGATTTTATACTATTATTTTCTCTCTACCTTAGAAATTTTCCATTTAAGAAAGTGAGGGGAAGTAGTCTTAGCCCTCCATCCTGCTGAGCATTCACTGGGTTAGTTCCTTCCCCTGCTACAATACTCCTCCCCCCATCTGGCAACCTCCCCCTAGCCTGGAAAATGCCTTTTTTTATCAACACCCAGGACAACCATCACCTCCTCTGAGAAGCCTTCTCCAGCTCTCAAAGGCAGAAGAGTTGTTCCTTGTTTGTGCTTAGAGCACTCTGAGAAATGTCATCACTCATCTCCCCACCAGACAGTGAACTGCTCCATAAGAGACAATGTCTCATCCATGTCTGGCTGCCCCAAGCCCTAACTAACCGTGTGCTTCTCTTACAATTCAGACTTAAACGTCTTTATTGAATTAATGTGTCAGGTTCCAGCAAAGACCTGGCTCCAGTATATGTTGACTTTGAGAAGCCAAAAGACTGTGAGAGGGAAAGTGGATGAGAAGCTAACATTGTTGAGCCTGTGCTGGGGCAAGGAATCAAGTAGGGAACCGGATGGTGAGGACCTCACTGTCCCTTTGCCTGGGGAAGAGCATGGAGAGGTGGAGTCTTACAGCATGACAGGTGCCGTGGAAGAAATCGACACGGTGAAGCTTATTCCACCCACCAAAGCAAGCGTCATCATCCTACTTATTGACCAGTAGAGGAGCAGATGTTTAGACAAAGGCACATGTGCGGTCTACAGCAGTGAGTGCTGCACACGACGCAAGGCCGTCTGCTGCCTCCTGAGCTCCTGTATTTTCTCCCACCCTGTCCTGCCACTCCACAAGCACACAAAAACCTGGAGCTGAGACTGAACATTCAGATTTGCAGGTTGTTTTGGTCATTGTTGTGTTGCTGTAGTGGATTATGTGACATAATTTTTTTAAAAGGAAAGGCTTACCCTGACTCACAGTTTTGGAGGTTTCAGTTCATGGTCCACTGGCCCCTTACTTTGGGGCCTGTGTCAAGAGAGCCTATTGTGGCATTGTGAAACTGCTCACCCCATAGCGAGATTCATCTGTGGATGAGCTTATAGTCGAATGTGCTGTTAGGAGGTGGGGCCTGATTGGAGGAGATCTGTCACTGGGAGTGTGACCTAAAAGACTATACTTCTCCCTGTTCCCCCCTCTCTGCTCTGGCCAACCACCATGAGGTAAGCAGCTTTGCTTTGCCATTCCCCTTCCCTACAATGTTTCTGCCTTGGAGCCAGCTGGCCATCAACTGAAACATCAAGTCACAATGAATCCTGCCTCCTTTAAGTTGTATGTCAGGAATTTTGTCCCAGCAACAGAAAGCTAATAATCTACAGTGAGTGGAAGATCTTTCACTAGGCCCACTTCTTGAAGTTCAGCCCTCCCCACAGTGCCAAGCTAGGGGTGACAACTTGAATTCTGTCGTGGTTGATACAGTGTCAACTTGAGAAGTTTAGAAGTTTACTTGAGAAGTTTAGAAGCAGGGAGACAGGATCCTTACTTTGTAAATATCCTCATCCTGTGCAAGAGAAGGGCACAGAGATTTTGCTAGTGCTACACCCCGCCCTGAAGGTGGGGGGTGGCCTGTGTACAATATAAGGGAGGAGAAGAGGCTTGTTTTTCATTTTTGTTTTTGTTTTTTTGCTCTGGCTGCTGCCTTGAAATGTTGCCCCAGTACCATGCCATCAACTGATTATGGGCTGAAACCTCCACACTGTAAGCTAAATAAACCTTTCCTCCCTTAATTTTGGGTGTTGAGTATTTTGTCTCAGCAATGAGAGAAAAGTAACTGAGACAGATTCATAGGCCTTTGGGGGATATTTAGCAGACCACAGCAGAGTTCATCATCTAGAGGACATAGTTGACATGAGGGGAGAGGGGAAGATCTCCTAGGAACACAATTAAAGAGGAAGTTACAGTGGATGGTGTTCCTGAGTGTCTTGTAGACCCCAAAGGGAGTGTTTTACAGGCATGAATTTTTTCCATAGAACTTGCATGAAGTAGGGGCTCTTAACTGCCCCAAATACGTTACAGTCTAAGAAACTGAAGCTTAGGACAAGGTAAGGAAATCAGTAGTGTAATGAAGGTCACACAGCTTGCATCACCAGAGCCTGGTGTCTTACCATGCACCACTGTCCTGAGAATTCTTTCTGACTGAAACCGGAAGCCTGGTAAGGAAGTAGTGGTGCCAATAAAAGTACAAGATCGCTCACTCAGACTAGGGATTTAGCTCAGCAGCATTAGCGCCTGCCTGGCAGGCACAAGGTTGTGAGTTCAATCCGCGGTACAAAAAAAAAAAAAAAAAAGATTGCTCACTCAGGGATGCTAAATGAGAGAGATGGAGATGGAGAGAGAGGAAAGAAAGAGTCCTGTGTTTCCAAGAGACTTCAAAAAGGAATCCCAGGCAGTGCTGGAGTCCATGGAAGCTGAGAGTCTTGGGGTTTGGCCAACACCAGGGCGTCTTCCCCAAGAGGAGACTCCTGGGGCTGTCGCCTCTCCCGGGACTCTGAAGCAGAGCCTCCTCCTAAGTGAAAAGCCAACACCCAGTGATGCTGCCCTGCGTGGGGGCCCGAGCTCAGTCAGAACCTCGTGGGGGAGCACGGGGCTAACAAAGGCCCATGCACTCTTGTTGTTGAAGGCTCCAGGTTGACCTCATCCTTCCCCTTCCTGAGGTCTACAGTTCAGCTCTTCCCGCATGTGTTAGTTTTCCCATCATAAAATATCCGAAGCATTGATTTATAAAGAACTGCGGTTTGCTTCGGCTGATGGTTCTGGAGGCTTCGGTCCAATGTCAGGTGGTCCCATTGCTCTGGGCCTTGGTAAGTGTGGCACGTCCTCCTGGGAGCTTACGGTGGAGCAATAGCACTTCATTGTGAGCCAGGAAATGGAGAAAGGAAGAGGAGACTGGGCTCTTATAGTCCCCTTTGAAGCCACAGCCCCAGTGACCTGTGGACCTCCCTGTAGTTCCCACCTTCTAAAGAATCCACCACCTCCAATATCACCAATGTGGGGGCCAAGCCTTGAATGCATGCATCTTTGGGGGAAATTTAACATCCAAACCATGGCACCAGAATCCCTTCTCTTCTCCTCTCTCCCCCTGTAACATTTGGGATGATATGAGTAGATCTCTATTCTTATCCTCAAAGGCCTCCTTGACTAAGGTGGCAAGAGAACATGAAGTAGGGAACCAGGGGGAGGCAGGTCTAAGTTTTTTTAATGAACAAATTTAAGTACATTGATGTCTATAAGAGTCGAAGTTCCTAAGCATGAGTCCATTCCCTTCTGCCCAGCTGGCATTTATCGAGCACCTATTTCATGCCTGGGATCATGCTACGTGATAGGGAGGCAAAAACAAACAGAAACTGCTCTCTTGGAGGAGGCACAGAAGCATTAGTGTGGCATCGTAAAAGCATCATAAAAGCAGTGATGGAAGCATGTGAAAAACAGGTTTGTGGTCTGGGGATGTGGCTCAGTGGTACAGTTCTTGCCTTGCCATGCACAAGGTCCTAGGTTCGATCCCCAGCACGACAAAAAAACAAACAAGAAAAGTCGGTGTCAAAGCAGGTAATAGAAGGGAAAGCTGTAGGACAGCAAGTGAGGGAAGGCTTTGAGCCCCAGCTTGGGGTCATCCAGTGACGCTGTAGGGTCCTGGAAGGTTTTAGCAGGGGTGCTGAGATGGGGCATGGGGTCTCCAGATTTTGGCACAATCGGGCTTGATGGGAAATGGCACAGAACCACCTGAAAGCTACAATAAGGAGTAAAAGAAAAGAGCCAACTTCTGTTGTCTCTGGGGAGCCCAGGAAATGGACAGTGGCCTCCAAAGATGACGGACAAAGACAATCGTATCAAAAATTTCCGGAAGACAAATGGAAAAGGCTGCAAAGGTTAGGTGCCCTCGTGTCAGCGGGTTATTACTAGGATGAAGGGGAGGGCTCTACTGAGTGAGGATGGGCCCTTAGGGCTTGGAGATAATGCAGTGTTTATTTGATAGATACTTCCTGAACACGGAGTCCTACAGTCACAGGGTCCCTGCCTTGCAGATCAGTCTAGCAGAAAAGACAGAAATTAATAATCACAGAAAAAATGCAAAAAAAGACTTAAAAGCTGTATTAGGGAATAATCCCAACACTTGGGATACTGAGGCAGGAGGATCACCATGAGTTCAAGGCCAGCCTGGATTACATAAGAGAGTTCAAGGCCAGCCTCTGCTACATAGCAGGACCCTGTCTCAAAAAGAAGGGGTGAGCTAAGGCCCCAACACGGAGAATCAGTGAAGAGTGGAGGGGAGGGGTGGGCTGCCATGTAACCGAGCCACGGATTTGGGATTCGGATGACACAGAGGGGAGACCAAGGCTGCAAGAGTCTAAGTCAAAAGTGCCAGCGGTCAGAGAAGAGAAACTCTGGAAAGGCAGTGGCCACACCACTTCCGGTCGCTGTTATCTGAAACTCTGGACTGCATCTCCACTCCAGTAAGCAAACTTCCCTCTGCCCCTTCGTCCTTCCACCCACTCCCCCGCCACCCACCCATCCCGCCCTTTCTTTCCCACAGTGAGGCCGTGACTGGGCCAGGACCTATGGGCCCGAGTTCAGAAATGCATGGAAATTCTATTGTGTTTCTTGTTGTTGTTTTGACCCCTCTATTTGGGGATAGGGAAAGAAGACAAAAAGTGACTGTGCTAATCAAAATACAGGAGCAACAAAATTGTGAGGAAAAAAAAAAAAGACACCAGGACCCCTCAGCATGCTGATCTCTCTCTCCCCACAATTGCTGTGGAGACCTGGGAGGAGGTGGTTGGGTGACAGGATGTTCATGGGCCACAGGACCCGCCACGGGGCTTTATTCCATTCAGAGCTCCGTCACCCCCTGTATTCGGTGCGTACGGGAATCTGTGCCGACACACCACACGCAGACGCCTACCGTTTATGAAATATTCTGTTCAGTTATAAGAAGGGCTGTTTTCACAGAAAGCAGTAGAAGAAGTCACTTGGACGAGGCGGGTGGCACCAGGCCTGTGGCACTGCATGGTCCCCAACTCTGGACACCTAGCCCCAGGGACTGTCCTCCCTTTGTCCCAGCCTCCTTGGCCTCGGCTCTCAGGGACCTCAGACTCGGCTGTCACTGTCATCCCTCATTCACACATCACACCTGCTTCCGGGGAAACTGGACGGTTGCTCAAACTGGAGGCTTTGGATGTCCCAAAAGCCAACCCACTGTGCTGTGAATTCCATTCACAGCAAAGCAAGCTAACGGCGTCATCCCGCGATCCCTCGTCACAGGTAGAATTATGTACAGCATTCTGTTTCATCTTGCACCGTGCATTTACAAAGAAAATGTCCTGTGATAATCATGGATTACACTGGTATAGGGAAAAATAAATATGATTATTTAGGGATTGCTTAAAGTGACTGGGGTTGGGTGTTGTTCAGTGGTAGAGCAATTGCCTAACACGGTGAGGCCCTGGGTTCCATTCCCAGCACCACACCAAACAATAATAATCATCATCATCATCCACCTTTAGTCTCCTGCCTCTTCACCTCCTGCTCCACCCCATCCTCATGCCAGGGCTGTGCCCTGCTTCCTCTGCCCTCTTTTGTCCCCCACTTACTGCCCGCGGGGCTCTCAGCCCTTCCTCAAAGGTGGGAAGTCAGGTGTGTGATGTTCTCAGAGCAAACAGCCCCGGAGGGAAGCCGTCCTGTCCAAGCAGGAGAGCTCAGCTGTAGCAAAATAAGTAAGAGCGCATTCACATCCATCGGCACCTGCCAGATGTGGTACCCCTGGGATCTCAAGGAACCCTTCCCGGGCTCGCCTTCCGAGTCCGCAGCAGCCCTGCTGGGAGCCAGAGCCTCGGGGGTGGGGGGGTCTGGCACAGGGCGTGGGAGTTCACAGTGGGTCTCCAGCCGTCCTTCCCTTTCAGATGCTCGACCCGCTCCCCTGAGGGACAGTAGCACTGGTGACACGCAGCAGAAGTGACAGGTTGGAACAAACCAGGCCCCAGGATGCAGACAGACAAAGCGCAGGGCTAGCGGGAGCCTGGCTATTTCTGATTTGGCCCAGTTAGGGGCTGCTTTCCTGGGATTGTTTCATAACCACAAGCTCACTTGATGTTTGACAATGTGACATTGATGGGACACTGCTGGAAATAACCTTCGTTCTTCTGTACTACTGGAGCCTCGAAGAAAAAGTGAAGCGAAGCTTCTACAGAACCTACAGATGTCGCCCGCTTGGCATCGGGATGCCACCCGGTCCCCAGGAAGTTACAGCTGCAGCTTGGGGCAGGGAATAGGCCGGAAGACAGTTTCAACATTTTCCATCAGAACAAGGTCATAGCGGCACAGCTGCGGCCTGGGAAAATGGGAAAAAACGACAAAATAGCCTCATCAATGAAACAGCAGGAACACCCTGTGCTGCTGGAGTAAACCACATGGTACCCTCAGGATCCAAGGTTATGGAGCAGTTGTTTCAGATGCTACAGCCAAATGCTAGGCCAAGGAGAAACCCAGCAACGAGAGGGAGAGCGCCATTACCACGCAGCTTCAACCAGGGTCAGGGCGACGCTAGCCAAGGTTCAAAAGAAACAACCAAAAACCTTAGCAGTGGTTACTTCTGAATACTGACATTCCTGAAGCAGGACTGAAAGGAAAACAAGCTTTCCCAGCCTTGAACAATCCCACTCAAGTGGCCCCACTCCTGTAGGGCTGTAACTCCTTGTACTGGTACAGATAAGACTGTGAGCTGTAAACAAACTGTATGACACTCTGTTCTCACAAGATTCATACGTCCAATTTTCTTCTTCTCCTCCTCCTCCTCCTCCTTCTTCTTTTTTGAGATAAGGTCTCACTACGCAGTTCTGCCTGGCCTTGAGCTCACAGAAATCCTCCTGCCTCAGCCTCCCGAGTGCTGGGATCTCAGGTGTGCCCCCTATTCTTTCAAGGCTAACTTATTAATTGCTTTGTCTTGCTTCTGTATTCTCGTTCACATCTCACCTTCACCCACCCCTCAGTTTCTCTCCACTGGAAAGACCAACCCCCAGTGCAAAAGGTCTAAAAACCAGAGCCTTTCCATTAGGGCTTGCTCAGTTATTCTGGACATCATAAGGTCGAGCAGAGCCAGATGTATACCTAATAAAATCCTCCTGTTTTTCCCTATTGGTCTCTCTGATCTCTTGAGTTCTATAACATGATCAGTGACATTTTTTCTGTATCAGCTTCTGCAGTTCCCAAATTTGTATAAAGGGACCATGTATCTGTTTGAAAATCAGGAGAAAAACTATTTAAAAGTCCTGGTTTTGTTGTTGTTCATTTGTTGGGTGTTTGTTTGGTTTGGTTTTTTTGAGACACGGTTTCACTATTGTATTTCCAGGCTACACTTGAACTCTCTGTGTAGCCCAGGCTAGTCTCGAACCCATGATCCTCCTGCCTCAGCCTCCTGAGTGCTGGGATTATAAGTGTGTGCCACTATGCCCAGCAAGATTTAATATGGTTGTCCTCTTAGAAGAAACTTTTACTATTTTTCAAAATTTGTATTAAGAAATTTGTATTATTAAATATTTTAGAGTTCCTTAAACCTTCAAGAAAAACATTCATAAACCTAAAACCCACATCATTTTTTCCCTTCCTCCGTCCCTCCAAATTAAATCCTAGAAAAAGTGACATTATCACAAACTATAAACACAGTTATGTACTTTTTGAAATCTCTCTCCCCTCACACATATTTATTTTTCTAAACCAGCTGAAAATACTTAGTTAAATATTAAGTATACCTTAATACTTCAGTATGTTAAAAAGAAACTTCAGTATGTATTATTTTTCAGTATGTATTTCTTAAGAACAAGAATATTCTCAGAGCTGTCTGTGGTGGTGCACACCTGTAATCCCAGCACTTGAGAGGCTGAGGCAGGAGGATCGCTGAGTTCAAGGCCAGTCTGGCCTACATAGTGAATTTAAGGCCAGCCTGAACTGCATAGCAAGATCCTGTTTCACAAATAAATAAATACATAAAATAAAAAAAGATCATTCTCAGAGCAGTTGTCAAATTCAACAAATATAGCCAAATTTAACATTGCTACAATAGTAGTCTTACATTGTCAATAGAAAAAAACCCAATTTTTCTTTAACCTTTTTAAACATTAGCCTGTGCTTTATCAGTTTATGAAATGATACAAAACTTTCTTTTTCTACAACAAATCATCAGCTTGCCAACAGCATGGGTGGTTAGAAAGGAATTATGTAACACTCTGGCTTTAACAAATCACTTCCTAGGGCTGCTGGCCCATTCTCCTTAAACAATTACCAGTATAATTTTCTTGGATTACAGGGCTACTTGTTTTTGCTTTCTGTTGTTCTGTTTGTTTGGGTTTAGGTTTTTTTTGTTGTTGTTGTTTGGTTGGTTGGTTGGTTTTGAGGGGTTTTTTGTTTGTTTGTTTTGAAACTGGGTCTCACTATATAGCAAGTTGGATTTAAACTCACTATATAGCCCAAACTGGCCTTGAACTCAGCAATCCTCCTGCCTCAGCCTCCCCAGTGCTGGGATTATAGGCACGTGTCCATCAAGACTATTTTTGCAAAACCCTTCACTTCCCCTACTGTGAATGCTGAAGTCCTGTTAAAACTCAAGGCCAAGCAAACTCACCAGGATCCTGTGACCTCTTTGTCGCGCCCTCCCTTGACTCACCTGTCAGGGTGCGTGAGGGACCTCAGCTTCATGCGGACGACCCTGAGCTTGTACCTGGGGCCGACCACAGAGCCTGTGGAGAACACCAAGGAAACGGCTGCCACTTCGCTCAGATCTTGGTTAAATCTCGCCAGCAGACTCACTTGGTGGTATTTCTGAAATGTGGCCGGTTCACTAGGAAGCAATGACATCATTAAGTGAGCACAGGTAGCCGATGAGAGAGGGCAGCTGTGCAGCCTGCAAGTCACCAGTAAAGCAGGCAATCACCTGGCCCCATCACCGCACCGGCTGACTCAAGGACAGTCTGGCGATTTCCAAAGGACTGCCCTTGAAACGCCCGTGCTCGTGAGGACCTACAGCGCACCAGGGGTCTGTTTGTCCCTGGACACAGCTGCCCAATGCCCCAACATTCCTCAGGGTGGGAATTGCTTTCCTACTCTGCAGATGGGGCAGCAGCAGAGCTTGAACTCCCTGGAGATGGGGATTTTATGTAGCACTGCAGGGAATCGACCTCAGCTCTGAGTTCAAAGTCCCGGTCTTTCTTTCAACTGTATTGCAAGAGCCATGTGGGTATTTTTAGCCAAACTAAGTTCTAATAGAGAACTTGGTCTTTGTTCCACCTTCCCTCACAAGACGAACCTTAAAATGGCTGAATTTAGGTTCTAATACTTTTTCCAAATGTGGAGAGACGTTTTCTGCAGATGGAACCCCATGAGTCTGAGGCATCCAGGTCTTCCTGGAGAGGTTTGAAATGACCTGTCCTTCTGGGAGCTGGAAAAGGAGGCCGCAGAGAACTGAGGAGCCACCTGGGTTCTGGAAGGCTAGGCCTGTACACAATGGAGTACTACTCTGCTATAAAGAAGGATGGATTTGAGTCATTTGTAGGACGCACTTTGAGACTATAATGTTAAGTAAAAAAGAAATCAGACGCATGTGCTTAAATAACACATGGTTTTTCTTATGTGAGAAACCCAAAGTATAAATAAATTAAAAAGAGTGCCAGCTAGCCGGGCGTGGTGGCGCACACCTTTAATCCCAGCACTCGGGAGGCTGAGGTAGGCGGAGCGTTGTGAGTTCAAGGCTGGCTTGGGCTACAGCGCGAGCGCAAGGCTGGTCTGAGCTACACAGTGCGACCCTGCCTCAAAAAACCAGGGCCGGGAGTTTGGCTCAGTGCCTTAAGCGCCTGCCCTGACAGGCGCGAGGTTGTGAGTTCAATCCCTGGTGCCGCAAAAAAAAAAAAAAAAGAGTGCCAGGCATCGTAGCATGCACTCGGGAGGCTGAGGCAGGAAGATTGCCATGAATTGAAAGACAATCTGGGCTACATAATGAATTAGAGGCCAATCTAAATTACACAGTGAGACCCTCCCCCCAAAAAAGAGAGAGAAAGAACAAGGAGATGAATTTTTTGCAAAAGGGAAGGGGACCAAAAGATGGAGGTAAAGGGAGGGAAAAGAAGGGAGCAGGAGAGAGGGGATGAGAAAAGAACTGGAATGCGCTACACACAAGTACCCACTCCCTACAGGACTGTAATCATTTACTGCAAACGTCAACTCATAAAAAAATATTTAAAAAGGAAGAGTGGCTTGCTCCATATGGGCCTCCTTCATTTTGGGGTGGAGCAGATGTGAGCAGGTGTCTTCACCCCAGCCCATTGGAGTCAGATCCAGTCCTGTGGACAGCAGAAGTGCCACAGGTAAAAGCGATGGGAAATGGCCTAGATTTGGGTTTTAAGTACATCTCCACCAAAACGAGCCAGGGCTCCCTGAAGACTTGGTTGATTCCAGGATTGGAAACTGTGGTGATCCTGGCCTGTGCCGGTGACACAGAACCACCTGGTACCCAGGAGCTGGCGAGGATGTGAGAACCCGGAGGCTCTGGGAGACGTCTCTTTCGAGCAGAGAGTAGCTCAGTGGTGAGGCACTTACCTAGAGTGCAGGGTTGCCATGAGCAACCACCGCCGCTGTGGACCCACTCAGGGAGCCCACGGCATGGTTGTAATGCCCAAGGCTGAACCCATGGCCTTTACTCCGAGCTATCTCCCCAGTCCTTTTTATTTTTTCTTTTGAGATAGGGTCTTGCTAAGTCACTACATTGCTCAAGCTGGGCTTGAACTTGAGATCTTCATCCCTGTTGTGGTTTAGATCTAGAATATCTCCCAGAACTCTCAAGCGTTCAGAGGTGGGGCTTTTGGAAAGTCACTGGGTCATGGGGTGTTGTGTTCTTCAGTGGGTTCATCTATTAATGAATTCAGCAGCTGACCATGTGGTTAGGAGCTGGGTCCCAGTTAGAGGTAGGTCCCTAAGGATGTGTCCTCATGTGCTGGAAGCGTGTATCTCCCTCCCTAGCCCTCTGGCCGCTCTGTCTCTCTCTGTGTGTCTCTCTTATCTGTCTGTCTGTCTCTCTGTCTCTCTCTGTCTGTCTCTCTTGTCTCTGTCTCTGTCTGTCTGTCTCTCTCTTTCTTCTGCCATGACCTTCTGCCATGCTGTTCTCCCTCAGAGCCACTGACTGTAGACTAAAACTGAGTCAAAATCAAGCTCTCCTTTAAGTTTTGGGTACCTGGGATTCTGTCCCAGCAGCAAGAAAGTGACTAAGACACTGCCTCAGCCTCCAGAATGCCAGGCCTAGCTAGTATTTCCAGTTTTTATTGCAATGCATGTTTTCTGAGTTTCAGAAACATAGCTATACATACACGCATACATATACATGTTATGTTTATGTTACATATATATATTATGAGCTCATATAAGAATAGAAATCTGGCCAGGCATGGTGGTGCACACCTGTAATCTCAGCACTAGGGAGGCTGAGGCAAGAGAATGATGAGTTCAAGGACGGCCCGGGCTACCTAGAAACATGCATGTAGTAGATGCCTTTTGCCTTGGAGTTGGGGCTGTGGGGAGAGGTGAGCAAGGGCTTGTACTTTTATGTGGAATATTCTTTTAGATTTATAAGTTAATATTATTTTTGGTTAACAAATCATAATCAGACACATTTGAAGTACTGGTATCTGTATATAATGTGGGATGACTAAATCAGCATATTCCTCGATCATTTAGAACTTCACAGTAAACAAGAGTAACTTTGTAATTAAATGTTTAATCAAAGGAAGTGAGGAGGAAAAGAGGAAAAGGAAGCGGTAAAGAGACAGAGAGAAGGGAGGAAGAAAGAAGGAAAGAAAACCTTGGCACTGACCCCATTTATAGGAAGCCTGGGAAATCAGGACCCAGGGACAGGAACTAAGTAACATTCTCCCTTCTGTCTTTTGCAGAATGAGGAAAAGTATGAACATATAAATAAAACAGTATGTGTACTCGGGATGTAATTTCTCCAAGCAAAAAGAGAAAAAGTAAACTACAAAGTATTGCAGTTCAACCTACTGATCGATTTTAGATTCCGTGGTATTTCCATCCTTGTCTCTCAACTTGATTGTGATGGACCCTCTTCTTACGTTCTTGTTCCAAGATATCATGTCCACGAAGTAATGATATACTGCCAAAGAAGGAGAGAACGAAGTTAAAGAGGCACAGCCCCGGCCCACTACTGCCCTGGAGGAGCAATTCCCAAAAGTCCGGCATCCCTAATAACTGAGTCTCCTTTTTTCCTCCTCTAGAGTTTCTCAGCAAAGATCCAAGGCAGCCTTACTCACCATTGCTCTCTCTTCTCCCCACACTGATGGCGTGAGAGAGAGCACAGCTCCACGGTAGCCCCGCACCATGCCCAGGCACCAAGGGTTCGCACCTTATGGACCCCTATGGTTGAGTGTGACTGATTCACTTCAACTCCTGCCCACCTTACAATAAAACAACCAACTGGCCACCTGAAGATCCTCCACAGCAGGCGAAGTCTCCCATCACGTGGGCCATGGCCCCCAGCCCACCTGGCCTGCCTCATCTCTTTCCCAGTCATGCCAACCACCTGCACTGCCGAGCTTTCTCTCTTACTCCCAGGCCTTCCTGCTGTGCAGAGCCATCCTCCAGGTTTTGGCTTAATATCATTTCCTCCAAGAAATGTCATGTCCTTCCCTGGCCCTCAGACTCAGTCATGCCCCCCTTCCTGGAGTCCCCCAGTCCTAGTCTAGGTCCCCCTGCCTCCAGGGCCATTCAGCACCTTAACTATACTTTACAAATTGCAAGAGAAGTGTTGAGTAAAGTGGTAAATATCTGAGCACAGCTGCATAAATATTATCTGAATAACTGGATTTTATAAACGATTATACTACAAGAGGTGATTACTCCTCTTTATAATCCCAGCCGCCACACGCATCTAGGCACCCAATAAATTCTTGCCAAATAAATGAGACAGGCTGTGTCCAGAGAACTAGTTTCCTCCTTACAGTTTGCTTCCCAAAGTCAAATGTATTTTTGGAAGATGGAAGTTCCCTCCTGCTAGTCTGATTTACTGTTTCTTGGTCAGACTCACAGGGAAACAGAAAAAGGCTTAGGGAGATGATGGTTTCATGAAGGAACAAGGTCAGCCCTGGAGTTGCCAGCTCATGGCGCATCCCTCATGGACCAGGAAGATGCCAAATTCCGGGCTGCCATGTATGACTCCAAAAGAAGAAAGGAAACCAGGGCATCTGCCACCTTTTATAAAACAGTTGCTCCCAAGAAAAGTGGAAAGGGGGTGCGAGATTGTGAGGAAGAAATACATTTGTCCATCTTAACTGTGCCCTAGGACTTTTAATCATCTGCTGCCCTAATTAGCTCCCGTCCGGAATGCGCCACCTCTTGACGCTGTTAGGTCATCACAGTTGCTACAGAGCAGGAACTGACCCAGTAGACACGCTGCCACCTGAATTTTCCTGGCCCCAATTTCCCATCTCTTGAGGAATCAAGCAGCTTTTTTAGAGACAATAGTGGCTGTTCAATGATGCTCCTAATTTATTGATTCAGGAGTCAACAAATTGTCCTGATTTATTGATACTTTAATCCTAATAACCTGGAAGATAGGCATTATTTTCTCCATTTACCAACCAGGACTCTGATACTCCAAGTGCTTCAATGCCTTGACGAAGGTCACACAGCTGTGACGTGACAGGATCAGGATTCAACCTAAAAACCCCTTTCCAGCTCCAAACTCCAAGCCTGGCTATTAGCCTTCATTTGCCAAGAAGTAGCCAGGAAGCTGAGACGCAGCTATGCCCAAGAGAAGAGGATCAGATAAAAACAAAGGACCACAGTCACCACTCACTGCAAAACGGCTCCTGCTCAGCCGTGTCAAAGAACGCCTTCGTTGTTGAGCGATCCTTCCCCTTTAAATAGCCTTCCCAGCGATCAGCATAATAACCTTTAAAACAAGTTGCAAAAGTACATCATTAACATGTCCAACGTAATCATGAAAGCAACCAAGGCAGTGGGAAAAGTAAACTTGCAACCACCGAGGAGTCAACCTGTTCCCACCCCCACCTCCCTACGGTGAGAACCCACAGGTCACCAGAGAGCCCTTCCTGACAGCTGTCCCCCACCCTGAGAGCTGGGGTGTAAAAAAGGACTGCACGGTGGCTTTCCTCCCTTACTGGCTCTCAGTAACACAGCATACACTGATATAGACCAAAAATAGCACTGATTTTTTTGTAATACAGTTGATTTCTACCTTAAAACAGATTTAGATTTTTCTCTAAGATAGCATCATTATTGCAAAGCAACCTACTTTTTGCTGGGGGCGGTACTGGGGACCAAACCCGGGACCTTGCGGCTGCTAGATACATGTTCTACCACTGAGCGGCACCCCAGCCCCAGGGTATTCTTGAAAAGCTACAATTAGGCCACAGAATTGTACAGAACGTGGCTTTGCCGTGTGGCAATGTCACCAAGCAGGGGATGTCTCCCTTCTCCTTGCAGGATACAAAGTTGAGAGTTGTTCGGTGGCCTTTTTCCCTCGTCTGCCCTCACCTCTAGAGAATTCTGACTTCACTCGACCTGGATGGCACCTAGGCATCAGTATTTTTTAAGAACGCCCTGGCCGCTTCTAACGCACAGTCAAGGTTGTGCTTGTCTGTAAGCTGCCCTATTGTTGTCTTGCATTTTTTTCCCCCTTCTGGGAAAAATGAGAAATTTCTCATAGCCACCCGGTCTCAAAGTCCTGACTGCCTAGAACACCCCCACAGACTCCTAGTGCATTCCCAGTACTTCTCCCCCTGCCCTAGCCCTGCGAGCACCGGAGCGCAGGGTACACGGTTTGGGCGTGCGCACAACGGCTCGTTGGTGGGGTAAACCCCCTGTAAGGGTCACACGACAGAAAACATACCGTGCTCGGGGAGGCTGCGCTATGTTCTGGATAGAATCGTGGGCAGATGGCTTTTGTAACACTGTTGACGAGACTAGAATAATTCAAAGGACAAATTGGCTACAGAAAGCTGACTCAATACATTGGAGGTGGGGAGGGGGAGCAGCATATTGCAATACTAAGATGGTTCCAGGACTTGTACCAAAGATGAGCTCTGATTCATCAGAAAGGAACCCTGCTTGTCGGACGTACCCACAAGGGGACAGGGCTCCGTGTGTGCTGTGCCGCAGCTGATGCATTTGCCGTTCCTGTAATCCCGGTAGGAGTCACAGGGATACGCGATGACCGCGCAGTCCTCTCTCAGGGAAGCCAGGTACAGGTAGACGGACCTCTGGTGGTCACACTTGAAATACTGCAGTCCTTGGTTGTCAAGGGGATGAAGCCGGAGAAGAGCAGTTGAAGCGCTTAGCAGAAGCACTTGGAACATTTTGTACACGCACACAATTTATGTTTCCTGCGTGCCAGGCACTGCACTAAAAGCATCAGTGTGCTTATGTCCCTTTCATCCTTATAAAAACACAAAGACACAGATCCACGCTGCTAAGTGGCAGGAGAAGAAATTAAACTAGAGTAGGTTATGGCAGGAATTAAATAAAGCAAATATACTTTTACTTAAAGACCTTGGGGGCCAGGCACACAGGTGCATGCTTGTAATCCCAGCTACTTGGGAGGCTGAGACAGGAGGATCATGAGTTCCAGGTCAGTCTAGGCAATTTAGCAAGACCCTGTCTGGTAACAAATTTAAAAGGCTGGGAGTGTAACTCACTGCTCGGGCGCATGCCAAGGATACACAAAGCCCCAGGTTATATCTTCAGCACCACCAAAAAACAAACAAACAAACAAACAGCCTGGTTGTTTGTAGCGTTTGAGGTGTCTTCCACGACCATCCAATGTTTCAGCCACAGTTACCATTCTTATTAAAATACAGAGTTCAGGGTCAAGCTCAGATATTTCTAACTCAGAGGAGGCTCAGGAATTAGCATTTTAACAAACACTACTGCCCCCGCCGATCTGACCCTGACACCTATGAGTCTGAGAGCCCCTGGTCTAATGTGCAAGGCTGCTTTGCAGATTAAGTCCTGTCGACACCGTGTCTGCCCCAACAGGTGTGTGGCCACCTGCGGGGGTGGTGGTCAATTGAGTGAGACCCTCTCTGAAGAGAAAATGTTAAAAGAGCTGGAGTATGTCGCTGAGTGGTGGAGCATTTTCCTAGCCTGCGTGAGGTGGCGGGTTCGATGCCCACACTGGTAGGGAAAGGTCTCAGTCTACAGTGGGTTGGCACTTGTAATTACTGCAACCGTTTTCCTCCGTGTGGAAAAGCAACAGAGTCTGGCACTGGGCAGAGAGCAGGCAGCCAGCCGAGGGAGACACAGCGAGCAAACACTCAGCGTCCCACATCGCTGGAACACAGACGCTCAGCGATCCTCAGGTGCTGTTTCGATTCTGGGTGGCGCTGGTCTGTGACAACCTGCACTGAGGGTGTAGGGGGTTCACAGTCCATGTTTCAAGGTGGTTGACACCACGAGCCTTCCACGTAGCCCTGACGTAGCTGGAGAACCACTGCCATGCTACAGAACAGAAGATGGGAGTGTGTGTAGGGGGCTAGGATGGATCATGGCACGCAGATTTGAATCTTAATCGAGCCACAATTTAGCTGGGAGCTGGGGCTCGCACTCAGAATTCCAGCTACTTGGATAGTAGGCTGAGGCAGGAAGATGGCAAGTTCCAAGTCAGCCTAAGCAACTTAGTAAACCTTGTTTCCAATTTTTTTTTAATTTTAAACAAAAGGAAAGAAAGAAACCAAAGTAAAACAATTTCACAACCAGCCAATAAGAGAGTAACAATCATCAGCACTTGTTTCCAAATTTAAAAATTTACAAAGGACTGGTGATGTAGCTCAGAGGTACAGTGCTTGCTTAGCATGTGTGAGGTCCCTAGTATTGGGGACAGGGCAGGGGCACCAGAAAAAGAAGGCACTAGGTGGAGACAGAGACCCAAGGAGGACAAGGAGAGGAGATCACTTCGGAAAGGGGAGGGAGATGCCTCCACCCTGGGTCAGGAGGATTGTGAATATAAACACTGGTCTCATGAACTCACAAAAAGTTAAAATAGTTTTCTTAGAAGGGGCAAAAGTCAAATCCAGCACACCTGTGGGCGGACAGGGTTTGCTGGAAGGGAGATAAGTGAGTAGGAGAGCCTGTCATTGAGGGCTCCGAGCTTGCCTGGACCTTGAACTCACTCACCATGGCTTCAGGCCTTCTGCAATGTCCCAAGCAAAGAAGGGCCGCCAAGGCAGAGACCTGAGGGGCCGGGGCTGCACAGAGCACCCGCGATGCAGCCTCGCTCTGGGGTTCACTTTCTGTCACAAGGGTGTGAAGGACAGGGCGAGGCACTTAAACCACAAACAAGCAAGGAAAGGGACAGTGCTGCCATGTGGGGCGATGGGCAGACAAGAGACAGGACGCATGGACATGGGGTCAGAAGAGCAGGAGCTGGGGATGAGCTGCTGATGTCATTCAAAAACGAGAACCGAGTTCGCAAAGTGGGTAATCGACAGCGGCAGGATCTGAAAATGAAACAGTAAAGCCCATGGAGAGGAGAGCTGTGGTTGTGAGCAAGAGGTTTGGAGAGACCTCGGAGGCTGGAATCAGATCAAAGACTCCTCATCCTCCACCATCCACTCCTGCCCCTAGCAGTGACCCGCAAAGGACAAGGAAGATAAACCCAACAGGCCAACACTTACTCATGCATTGTTCCTGGAACTTCCCTTTGCAGGAACAATGAGTTAGTAACAATACGGGGGTGTCCTTCCCAGTCAAAGCACATTCTCTGTCCCATTGACACAGTTACTCTGTCACACTCGCTGTGATTTCAGCCGGATCATTTTCAAGCACTGTGTCATTCCAGTGGGGCCATAGATAGCTCCCGCTCTGCGCCACGGTCATCTGCTTTTCTAGAATTATTCTCATGGTTGTTCTGACTTGTTCCAGCAGCAGTGAAAGCAAATTTATGGTACTAACAGTAGGATTTTTGTTTGTTTGTTTGTTTTTTGGGTTTTTTTTGTGTGTGTGGTACCGGGGATTAAACTCACAACCTCGCGCCTGCCAGGCAGGCGCTTAAGTCACTGAGCCAAACACACAGCCCAGTAGGATTTTTATATTCTGCCCAAACACACACTTTTACATTCCTCTTCAATTCCCCAGTTTTGTTTTGTAGGGTTTTTCCCCCTCATCGTAAAAGCAACCTATGCTCCTCTGGAAATCATAAATTAATACAAATAATGATGCAAAAAGCACCTAAAAGTTCAGTACGAAAATTATACTATACGATGATAATTATGGAGTACTCAGTTTAGTTTTTTTCTCATAGCTGCATATATACAAACATGCATTTAAAATGAAAATTAGATAAGTTAGGGCTTGGGTGGAGAGTTCAGTGATATATTGCTTGCCTAGCACTGAGAGAGACAGAGACAGAGACAGCAGTTGAGGTCACGCTGGATGGTTTTCTATTTTATCAGTTAATGTCATAAGAATTTTTATTCATTTCTGAAAATATTTTTTTTTGTGGGTAGTGGAAATTGAATTCAGGACCCAGGGTTTGCCAAGCAGATACTGCATTGCCAAGGTAATCCCAGTCCCAAAATACGATTTTTTCAACAATTATATGCCTTGTGGGGTGAACCACAATTCATTTAATAATTTCCCTCTATTGAACATTTATATTAACTCTAAAACATTATTATAAATAATGCTATGTTGAACATGTGTGCACTTTAATTTCTTGTTTACATTTCCCAATTATTTCTCTATGACATTTACAGATATGGAATTTCTAAGTCAAAGGCATATTTCTAAGAGAGAGAGAAGAAAGTATAATGCAGAACAGTTTTTAATCATGTATCTATTATTTTTTAAATCTACTAGTTTGAGTTATAATTTTTAATTTAAATTTATTTATACCCCTTCCACCTTCTTAGGAAATTCATTTTCTGCCAAAAAACTACTTTATGTAGAATAATTTTTTTAAACCAGGCATGGTGGCACAGGCCTTTAATCTCAGCACTCAGAAGGCTGAGGCAGGAGGATCATTGTGAGTTTGAGACCAGCTTGGGCTACAAAGTGAGTTCAAGGCCAGCCTGAACTGCATAGTGAGACCCTGTCTCAAAATAGGGCTGGGAGTTTAGCTCAGTGGCCTAAGTGCCTGCCTGGCAGGCACAAGGTTGTGAGTTTGATCCCCGGTACAAAAAAAAAAAAAAAAGAATAATTTTTTTAACTACCATTTTCAAACCATTATTTTACAAAATACAAAGCATCTGCACTTACCTCCAAATACTGTCTTGGGACAACCAGGTTGATCTAATCCTCCATTTGGGTAGAAGTCTATGTTTCCCAGTGGTTGCTTATATCCGAATGCTACAAGAAAACACGGTATGCTTTCATACAGCTTTAGACTTTTCACTGCATAGCTCATCTGTCTGCAGGATAAGGGTGGGAACTGGGTTATTACAACTATTATTGTTGTTGTCATTATTTTAATGCCCATTTAAATGTTTTTCCCTAAGGCACTCAGCTAGTTAGTTAGGAAGCAGGCTGTGAATTCTACCACCATCTGCTATAGTTTGAATCCTCAATGTCACCCAGAGGCCCAGTGCTAAAGGCCTGCTCCCCAGAGTGGTGATACTGGAACTCTCCTAGGGGACCCCAACCTTCTTTTCCTCTTCAAGTCCTGGCCCTGAGGTGAGCAAGTGTGCTCTTCTACACCTTCCCACCATGATGTGCTTCTTTAACCCACGCCTATTAGTACGGGCTCCATCCAACTATGGACTGGATCCTCCAAAACTGTGAGCCAAAATAAACCTCTGTAAAAGTTGATTATATCAAGTGTTTGTTATAGTTGTGGAAAGCTGTCCCATTGCTAGGTGACAGGGGAAATGGTGATAAAATTAAATTCTATTCTTTCTAAATACATAAGGGAATTGGATCATTCATTCACTACAGGCTATTCAAAATGATACATTTCTCCTTTATATTTTGCTGGAACTCTTTCATTGTGGGGTGCTCCCTGAACCTCATTTGCATTTGCATAAATCTTTAATGAATAACAGGGAAAAAAATGAATTTTTACTTAGTGGGTGAAATATTTAAGCATTTTTAGAGTCCAAGATAATAATTTTAAAAAGATAAGAAACACTTCTAAAACATGAAACCCTAAAAAATTATAGGACCAGGGTTATGGCCAAGGTGTTAAATGCTTGTCTAGCAGGTCTGAGGCCCTGGATTTGACCCCAGTGCCACCAAAAGAACAGTCCAGCTAGTACACGAGGAGGGATGAGAGAAGTGGACATCATTTTGGTCGGGTGAGGGTGTAGCTCAGTGTTAGAGAGCTTGCCTAGCACTTGAGGCCCTGGGTTCCATCCTAACACTGCAAAACACAAACACATACACCAGCAGATACTCAGTATCCAGGCACGGCAGCCACGCTACAGCCACAGGAACTTGGGAGACTGAGGTGCAAGAATTACTTGAGCCTGGGAGTTTGACACAAGCCTGAGCAGCACAGTGAGAATCCACCCCAAGGGGGAAAAAATTACAGCCAGATTTAATAAATGCTTATCTTCTATAACCATGTAACCCGAAAAGAATCAGCAAAATTCTTGGTTCAAGTACTCCTGAAATATGTGGTATACGCATACATGCAATGTATGTATAATATATATATATATTGCATAGTGATAATAATAACAATAGTTACTGTATATTGAGATCCTACAAGTGTCTTTGGGTATGTTACTAGGTGTCTCACATTCTTCTGATTTTTACAATGTATGCAAAGTAGTCACTGCTAAATTCAGATGAAAATATGTAGGCTCAGAGACTTAAGAAACTAACATGATAAAACCAAAGAGCAGAATCTGGGACCTGAGTCCATGCCAGCTTGACTGCAAAACTTACACTGTTTCCTTCAAACTTCAATTTCCAAGCCTGTAATCTCAGCACTTGGGAGGCTGAGGCAGGAGAATCACTATAGCCTGTACTGCATAGTGAAACCCTATCTCAAAAAATACCCTCCTCCCAAAAAAACTTCACTTTCCAAGAATAAAATGTAAATTGCTTTATTCCATTGAGCATTCAAAAATAAGTAAGGTAATACTTTGCAAACTCCATATCACTCTGAGTACCATAACAGAGCGCCTGTGATAGCATCAGGAGTGTTTTGTTTTGTTGCATTGGGGTGCATTGGGTTGTGTTTTGATTAAACCCAGGACCTCATATATGCATGCTAAGCAAGTGTTCTACTACTGAGCTATACCCCAGTCCTGGGCCTGGGTATTTTGGGTGGTCACAGCACAAAGAGGAGGTACAATTAATTGACCACTCTGCTTTGTCCCCTCTGTCCGTGTCAAGTTCCCACTCCAGCTCCTCCCGGCATCTGGCTATGGCAGACACCCATGCTTGACCACCACTCCAACCTGCATGGCATGGACAAGGTGCCAGGTGAGAAATCAGCATCACAAAAAGCAGGGCCAGGAGCTAAGGGAGGCCAGAACTGTCCCGAAAGGACAGATGTGACACCTCAATTTATCTCTCTGCCAAAGAAAATAAGGAGAACCAGAACATCACCCAGCAAATCCAGTTGCACATGTGGAAATCTGTCCACACAGGTAGGCAAACCAGCCTTCCTTGCTTGGGCAAGATGATGACTTTTAAAATAAGAAGGGACGATGGGAAAAGCATGCCCACCCCAGCACGCCATTGTGGCAGCCGGCGTGGCACCAGCTTCCCCGCAGGGTTCCTGTGGGTTTGGAACCCTGCCCCGTGGGAGAGAGGGCATCTAAAGGCACCTGCTCTGTCCCTGCATGACAGCTCCCCTAGGGGCAGCTCCGGGAGTCTGGGGGCCTCTGACC
This sequence comes from Dasyprocta punctata, assembly GCA_004363535.1. Taxonomy (NCBI): domain Eukaryota; kingdom Metazoa; phylum Chordata; class Mammalia; order Rodentia; family Dasyproctidae; genus Dasyprocta; species Dasyprocta punctata. The sequence continues at coordinate 11,993 of RJWM01017931.1, read as the reverse complement.
CACAAGGACAGGAATGTTACCGTCCATGTCAGAGTGGATGACGTCCACGAACCGGGCATCATCGGGATCTAATCTGTCCTCCGGAGGCTTCTCGTTGAATAAAGGGCCCGCGGGGTCAAGACCTGGAAGGAAGGCAGAGAGGACGGGCAGCCCCACGCTGTGAGTCACCCCACTGGGCCTTCGATGCCTCCCGGTGAGGACGCCCACGGGTCACAGGCCCCCTCAGGTGGGCGCACACCACATTCCCATCCTGCTCCGTCAGGGCTCCTCCCCACAGCCCAGGGCTGTTCCCACAGTGGAGACGCTGGCCCGACAGTGACCCTGAGCAATGCAGCCTGGCAGAGCTCGGTAACGCACACAGGTGTGCACAGCGCCGGCAGAGCTCGGCGGGCAACGCACACGCCTGTGTGGCTCAGAGTACAAAATAAACTGGTTCCTTAAGAAAAAAGCACCACAGAGTACATCAAACAGAAAAAGCCGACGCTATATACTTGTCATCCCATTGTAGCTGACTCTGTTTCCCACTCAGCCCGTCCTTCTTGCTATTAATAAAACCCTTTCCCAGCTTCCACTTTTATTCATATCTTATTCCAGTTAGTCCATGTTGCAAATGTAGGGGGGGAGAAGGGTAGCAACTTTGATTCCCATTTTACAGACAAATCAACTGAGGGCCAGGGAGATAAAGCACATAGAGCAGAAACTAGGCTTCTGGGGCAGCCTCTTCTATCTGTGGCACTTTGGCTTCCCTGTGCTGACTTTAGCAAGCTCAGCCGGAAAAGGACAAAACTCACTGGTCAGGCTGGATATTATAGGGCATCAATTCCTGCAAATAATACAGAAGTATCTCACCTGTAAGGCCTGAACTGATGTCTTGCCCTTAGTCAGTGTTAACTGGGCATTATTCACTCTCACTATGAAGCAGCTAGAAAAATAGGAGGGCCGCTCTTATGATATTGAAACCACAAAATAAAACTTAAAAAAAAAAAGTCAGAGGATTAAAAAAGTCCAACTTACTAGAGCCCTATGGGGAATGAAAAAAATTTCTAGGAATGTCTCCCTTGAAGCTTTTATCTATGAATGCCATGTTATTATTTTATTATTTTATTTTATTTTATTGCTGGTTTTGGTGCTGGGGATCAAATTCAGGACCGCACACATGCTAATCACATGTGCTACCACCAAGCTACACTTGTGGTCCCTACGATCATCATTTTAGATGCCATCTCCTGTCCCCCAGTGTTACATATAAAATGTGAAAGACAGCGTCTTCCCCTCAGCTCTTCTGGTTCTAGCCTGGGTATTTCCATGTCTCCCCTCCAGGGTTCTTCTGCTTCCTGGAGACATTATTTATCTATCTGCCTCTTTCTTCATCTCCTCTTCCCGCCTTCCATACCTTTCTTCCTCTTCTATCCACTCCCAACTGAAACTACCATGGGAGAAGATGAGCGGACGCCCCGGCACCCAAGTCTACACTCTTCTGAACCCAACAAAAAGAACTCCATGTTCGTGGAAAGATTTGGCCCTGAGCTGCCTGCTCCCACATCAGACAGCACTACTTCCCGTCTAAGAAAATGACCCTTGAGAGTCACTGTGGACCACAACCTTACGATACAGGGAAGAGAAAACACCCACTGTTGGGAAAGGCACAAACAGGACCCTCAACGACCACCCTGGACTTGTGACATCCATGGTAAATGATCAGCCAAAAGTTACAGAAAAAGTACCCCCAAACCTGCAGAGTCTGTGTAAGCAGGAGGACAGGGAGCCCCAAACCCACCACCAAACAGCTGTGTGGCAATCAGCAGGTTGCTTTACTTCTCTGAACCTTAAGTTTCTTTATACTGTACAATGGAGGTAGAATTAATAGCTACATCAGAAGATTCATCAAAGCACTCCTGAATCTAAATCCAGAGCATCCTGACATTATTCTAGCAGAGAAAATGAATGGAAATGCAGAGTTCAGTCTTACTGCTCGAAGATCATCAGAATTGAGGATCTCTCAGGTCATCAGTGCCTAGGTAGTGATTCTTGGCTTTTACTGAAGTATTAACTGGTTTGAGATTTGATGAAAGATCTGGGGACATGTCCCCAGGAAGTCACCCAACATTTTGCATGCAACTCCAGGGGCCTCTTACTCCTATCCCTAAGGTCGCTGGTACTCTCTAAGACACCACTAGCCCATAGAAATTTTAATGTGAGCCACATTTACATGTACAAATTTTTAATAGCCACCTAAAAAATGGAAAATTAATTTTAAGAATACTTCTTTTGTGTATGCGGTACTGGGGATTGAACCCAAGGCCTTTGCACTGAGCTACATCCACAGCCCATTTTTTCAATCCTTTGAGACAGGGTTTTGTTAAATTGCTAAATTGCTCCAGCTGGGCTCAAACTTGCCATCCTGCGTTAGCCTCTCAGAATGCTGGGATCGCAGGTAGGCACTACCACCCCTGGTGAGAATATATTTTATATAACCCAGTGCAATATATCCAAAATATTATTACATCAATGCAATTCGTGAAGAAATGTCAGACTTTTTTACATGCTGACTTGCGATTGTTGTTCCTAGTCTTGGCAAGCCAGCTGTACTTCACACTTACAGCCCACCCCAGCATGCAGTGGCCACCTTGCAAGTGCTCAAAGACCACAGGTGGACAGCAGCTACAAGTGTAGTGTTCCGACCACATGCATCTTCTGTTAAAAAAATATGGATTCCTGGGCATGGTAGTGTGGTTCAGGGGCAGAGTGCATGCCTAGCGTGCTTGAGGCCCTGGATTCAAATTTAAACTTGGTGCCCTAGCACCAAATAAACAAGAAGTTAATGAGAAGTAAAGGCAGATGCACCTGGAGAAGAAGAGCAGAAGAAATGGAAGAGAAGCAGCAACCATCAAAGCCTAGCGAAGCACCAGACAGAGCCATCCAGGGTGTGGGAGTTGGGTAACAGGCCACGTTCTTACCCTCCCATCCAGTGAGCCCATCCTGGCAAAGCAGAGGGAGGGTAGTGGGGAAGGAAACCGCGCTGCCTCTGGAGATCTCCTGGGGATGGCAAAGATTGACCGTGGGGCTCAGAGATAGCGAGGATTGGGCAGAACATGCATAAGTCAGTGGAAGAAAAAGTTGAGCTGGATCATCAGCTGAGTCTAGGCCACGAGTAGGGTCTGTGAGCCCAGTGTGGAAGGCAGGCTGGCTTGGGAAATTTGCAGGGCCAGAGGCCACCTTCATATTCCTATTCACAGCAGTTGTGAGGACAGGTTTTCTGGTTTATTAGTGAACCTAGGGTGAAGATAGGAAAAGGTTGTGGTGGGCTAGGAGCAGATCTACGCAACTCTTCCCGAATGCTGCACTCAGAGATGTCAGGTCGGTAGCCTGAGATCTATCACCGTGGGAGTTTTGCACAGCACAAATCAGCAACAGCTACAAATCAGTTGTGGTTTTTTTTGTTGTTTTTGTTTTTGTTTTTTGTTTTTGTCTTCTTTCTTTTTTGGAGAGCTGGTCTACTTCCAAGCTCACCACTGAGAAAATCTCACCCACGGGGAGGAATTCCTGACAGTCAAGGACACAGGCAAACTGGAGCCATCTGGCCTTTCTCCGTGAGGGAAATCTTGAAAAAGCAAAGACACGAAGCTTTCTAAAACAGTTTTTGAAACCAAAAACTATTAGGATACCAGGTAAATTAATAAGAGGCAGGACTGACCTTTGGGTGAGAGTGAGAAAAAGATCCAGAACAAACAATGAGACCTCAAATACCAGGGCTAGAACTGCCAGCCAATGTGGGGTGTGTGTGTGTGTGTGTGACAGAGACAGAGGGATAGAGACAGAGACAGAGACAGAGACAGATAAGACAGAGACAAGATAGACAGACACAAGAGTCACAGAGACAGACATGACTTCCCCTAGGGGCCAGCGAGGACTTGCCAAGCTGCCAAGTTTAAGTGGCACCTTCCCACTCTCCCCACTCCGAGCCCTAAAAAATGACACTCCAACTCTAGCTGACGGGCATCACCGAGCTTTCTGCTCCCTCCATCGTCTCTACCTTGCAAATGTTCCTGAGGTGTGTAGGTACATTCTGGAAAAGGCAAACGGGAGACCGTTAGGTGTCTGAGAGAGAAAGTCGCCCAGCGTTTTGAGTTGCTGTGGAAAGTTAGTAAGCTCCAGGTAAGAGATCTCAGCAAGGGAGTCTTTGTTTGGGGTCTGACCACTGCAATGCTGAGTGTTTTCCTTTCTGTGTGGGCTGGAAAGCTGATATTTACAGGGCGAGCCCAGCCATCCACATTCCCATCTCACTTTCCAGCTGGGAGAGTCCAGCCGTGCCCGGGGACTGCAGTCTTTGGTCTGTAGTTCAGGCCACCCTAGATTCAATACAAAGGAAAAGGCTGGGGGGAGGTGGGAAGGTGGGGAGGCAGTCATGGGTCAAATTCCCATGAGACACTGCTGTTTCTTCTACCCATGGAAGACAAAATAAGGTCACTATCCATCTTTCCCAGGGCGTATACAGTTTGCAAAGTATCTTACTAGTCTATCTTTTACTAAATAATAGCCTGAGGTCAGTTGTATCATGGTCTTCCCTGCAAGAGCTGGCCTCGAGCCCAAGGATGAGGAATCCCTTGTGACACCCTGTCCTGCACCCCTCCCCTCACAAGGCCTTACCTGTAATTCTCCCCAGCTGCCCAGCGTACATTTCTCCAACGAATCCAGCTATGTGGGCTCCTAGACTCACTCCGATCATATAAATGTTGCTCAGAGATACTCCTTTGGCCTGAAATTTTAGGAAGTCCATCATTATACATGGTGAGAGGCCATGGAGCTGACCACATTTGGAGAACTTTTTCCTAGCTGTTGACTTTGGAGGAGTATTTCTAAGCACCGCACATCTACGATCTCATTGAAATATCGAATGCCTCCAAAACACAAATATTGTCTCAATTACATGGATGGGGAAAAAAAAAAAAAAAAAAAAAAAACGGAGACCCAGAATTGAAGTCATCTGTTCCTGGTGGGGCAGTTGGGGAGAGACCAGAGCCAGACTCAAATCAGCCCATTCAGCCCTGAATTTGTTCCTTAACTTTTAAGCTGTGGTGTCTCTATTCATGCTTCTACTAGAAGCCAAGCTGACACATCTTTAAAAACATTCCTGAATGGACAGAGGGATGATGATCGGGGGAGGGGAGAAGGGGTGCTGGAGATGGAGCCCAGGGCAGCACACAGACTGGGCAAACACTCTACCACCAAGCTACCTTCCCATTCCCAGTCCTGTTTTAAATTTTATTTTGAGAAGACAGGGCCTTGCTAAATTGCCCAGGCTGGACTCCAACTTGTAATCCTCCTGCCTCAGCCTCCCAAGTTGGTAGACTTACAGGCCTGTAACACTGTGTCTGGCTAAAAACACATTTTGGTGAATTCCTTTAAGTTCACCCTGGTTGAATCAACAAAGTCACCACAGAGAGGGAAGAAAAGAAGGGGAAAAAGTGGAAAAGTGAACAACACTGAAACAGTTTGTCTGAGCCACTCAAATATTCTCTTTCCCAGGGCTGTGGCTTAGATGCGGAGTTCATGTGACACTCAGGTCACTCTGGCCACAGTGGTCACCAGGCCTGACACTCTGAAACTGTCCTGATCCCATGTCACTCTTTCTGTTTTTGTTCAAAGGGGCAAATTATGAGATGTGTCACCAAATAAAATTCAAGGTCTCACTTTTATAAGTCTTCTAAAAGCATAAATCATCTTATGGGACTATGTGTCTCAGTTTTGGCTTTGGACAATCTGGTTGTTGAGCTTTTTAGCCTTTCTATAGCAGAAGGAATGGCTACAGAAGTCAAAGAAACGGGGCTGGGGATTTAGCTCATTGGCACAGTGCCTGCCTGGCAAGTGCAAGGTCCTGAGTTCGATTCCCGGTACCAAAAAAAAAAAAAGTCAAACAAGCTTGGGGAATATAAACCAGGAAACCCAAACAGAACCTCTCCTACCCATAAGATACTTTTTTATGAGTTAGAAAAAGAAGCAGCTTTCTCAAGACACTATGTCATCATCTGTGGGAATATTATCATAACAAATATATAAATCAATAACATCTACAGTAACAATGCAGTTCCTTTAAATCAGGGTCCTGTGCATTGCATAACCTACCCAACCATACCTATGAGTCTCACATGCAATCCCTCTCTTTCCCTGGGGCTTATTCAGATTTGCAAAATGTTACAAAATAGTCCCGGCCCAGTCACTGAAAATATCTCTAAGCCTCCAGATAAGCAGGCAGTTTCAGTTTGGCCCTGAATCCTCTGAGAAGTCTCTCTTACCAACAACTCATCGATAAATTCCTTCAAGACCACGGCAACTTTTCTGGTCTTATTAGAGGCGTGGATGTAAATTACAGTCGTAGCTCCTCGATTCCAATCAACCACCACCACGTTCATGTCTCCCACGGACAGCAAACCCTGGACTAAGTCTTCCATCCAAACAGGAGCGGAGCCCGTTGGCCTGAACCCGTGGATGATGAAGGTGGTTTTCTTGGTGACGTTGAAGTCCCCAAAGGACGTGGAGTTGACGATTTGGGCACAGGCCGGGTCTCTCCTTGTATAGAGCATCAGCCTCACATCCAGTCCCGTCCCAATCACCGCGCTGGGGAAGCTCAGCCTGGTGAACGTAGCGCATCTCTCGTCTCCATCTGGAAACCAAAGCGAGACAACCTCACAGCGGTTCTTTCCTTTGCAGGCAGCCAGCAAGGCAGCGCCGCCTTCTGCTCCCCAGAGACCATCTGAGCCTCATGACCTGGCAAGACCTGGCTCTGGGTATACGAAGTCGCAAAGGGCTCCTAAAAAGCAGCCTCTGCTTTTCCCAGTATTCTTCCAAGCGCTACCCGGCTTCCAGCTCTAACCTGAAAGTCACCGAAAGAAGACTTGGCTTCTCTCCCAGCCATGCGTACTATGCAAGGCGGCTCCCAGCATGCTTTTGAATAAATTCTTCTGCTTCCAGTTACTCCCGTGTGCCAGTCGTTACACGCTGTCTGGAAACTAATCAGAGTTTTAATCTTTATCCTCCCTTCTTCTCCCTCTCCCTCTTTCTTTTCTTCTCTTCTCCCACACCTTGCTTCACTGAGCTGGAGCAGCTAGGAAGGAAGTGAACTGTCACACGCATAAAGTGGCTGCAGCAGGACACTTGTACAGGGAGGCAAGGCCCTAGGCACGGAACATCTTTGCGACAGGTCCCCCAGAGACAACTGTGCCCTGGGGGGACGTCGATCCCAGCTTCCTCTGCTCACTTACCTGGATTCGTCTCTGCACCTTCATGCCCACAAATTGTCCCCCTTAACCGTGAGCCCTGGGGCAGCCTTCATCCCCACGTCTCTCTGTGTCTTTAATGACCTGGGTCCTTCTGTGAATTTATTTATTCAAGATACACAAAGGCCTGGATATCAGGAGCGAATGAAATTCAAAACCAAGGAGCACAAGAAGCCAGAGCAGATGGTTAAAAGCCAAGGAGGCTGGGAAACCCCTCACCCTAGAAAAGGGGTGCTTGATTTCAAGCCCCCCAGTCCACCTATTTTTCGTTTGGCACTACATCCTCAAGCAGGGTACAGAACACGTCCCCACTCTGGCAGCCTCTCTCACTTCCTCTTCCCGTAGGCCTCGCGCTCGCCTGGGCCTGGGCTGTGTGGACTAAAACTTGGCTGGTGGCTTGCGGAGCAAGTCCCAGAACCAATAGCTGTTTCATTCGTCACCTCATGGGGCGGGAGTCATCGCAGGGCAGGGCCGCATGTCTGGCCTGAGCCATCAGTAGGCCGGGCCTTGTTTCTGTATGCACGACTGACTAACCAGGTGGACTGGGGACATCGTGTCATCTTTCTCTGGTTCCTCTCTGCCAAGAGGGAAATGCAGAGCAGATTAAGTCTGAATAAGATCATCCTGGGGAAGCCAGAGACCCCCTTCCCAAAAGGAGGGCGGTCTGATGTCCATTTTGAGGCAAATGAACAGTGTGAGGGTGGCCTGCCGGTTATAAGTCACGTGGATGAGTCCTTGGAAGGTGAGGAAAAGGTTGTGAAGTTTGAGGACAGAGATATCTTTCAGCAGAACTGCCAACTTCGCTATCTATGCATGGTTCAGCCAATCTCCTGGATTTGCTGAACCTTTAGCAGAGGCCCTAAAACTGAAGGCTCCTGGAAAGCAAAGAAGGGCAAAACAAATGCATTTTCTATCTTCATTTTAAAGAATGATGCTACTGGGGGTCGAACCCAGTGCCTTCTCACTGAGCTGCATTCCCAGCCCTTTTTGTTTTTTGTTTTTTGTTTTTCTTTTGCAACAAGGTCTCTTTGAGACATTAAGTTGGCCAGGCTTGTTTGGAACTTGTGATCCTTCTTCCCCAGTCCCCCACAGTGCTGAGATAACAGATGTGCACCACCACACCTGGCTTGATCGCGTAATTTTTAAATCTCTTAGCAACAGCACTAAACCCTGGAGAAGTGCATAGTAAACACTGAGTGAGAAATAGTAGGTTTCCTTTCCCTCTCTCGGTCTGAAACTTCGTAAGAGCTTAATGTGTATTTTCTCTCATGCCTAGAAAATATATGTGGTTCATTCAGTGGAAGTCTACTTTAGCTGGGCACAGTGGCTCACACCTGTAATCTCAATGACTCGGGAGGCTGAGGCAGGAAGATCACAAGCTCCAGGCTCCCATAACTCAGTAAGACCCTGTCTCAAAATAAAAACTAAGAGCTGGGAATGTAGCTCAGTAGCAAAACACTTGCCTTAGCATGCACGAAGCCCTGCTGTCAATCCCCAGGAATGCAAAATAATAAATAAAACCTTGAAAGCGCTGGAGATATAGGGATGTACATTAGCACTCTCTGGGTTCAAGCCCAGTATCCCAAAATAACTAAATATTTAAGAACTGACGATGTAGCTCAGTAGTAGAATGATTGCCTAGCATGCACATATGTGATCCTGGGATCAATCCCAAGAACCACAGAAACGAATGAAATACATATTTACATATTGAAGCCCCTGTGTGTTGATGTATCATTCACCCACGCAATGATGGCGAACCTGTGGACACGTGCCACAGCGGGCACACACAGTCCCCCGAGTCGCCCCAGCAACCGAGCATCGGGCAACAGTTGTTTTTTCTAAACTGAAACCTCAGTGTTAAGGTTTAATTGCAGTGTTGGTATTTTGCAATACATAAGTGGATTTGGGGTTGCAGTTTAGACGCTTGGTCTCTAAAAGGTCTCTATTTGATCACCATAGCTGTTCTACTTGCTTATTTTCTGGGAGGAAAAGTGAGAAAGTTGATACATTTATATGGCCCCTTTTATACTCCCGGAGTACATTTACATACATGCACGCAGGCAAGCACACATGCATTTTTCCCATTGTTAAGTGCAGTGAGTAATTGCTCATTCTTTGCTGATTTCATATTTGCAAATTTCTTTGTAATTCCATAGCCAGCATGTAAGGGCAGGTGCACAGCGACACCCATTCATCACCTGACACTCACGCCGCAGCCCAAGTCTGACAAACTCATACTCTGCCTCCTCATCTGTTTCAGCTCTCATACTTCAAAAGAGCATCCTTCACCCAGTGACTTAGTGACAATCATTTCGTGCCATTTGCCCTTCTTCCTGTTTTTTTTTTTTTCTCTTGGTAATTTCACAATTTAAAATGGCACTTCACAAGCTGGGAGTGGTGGTGCACATCTGTTATCCCAGCACTCAGGAGGCTGAGGCAGGAGGATCACCATGAGTTTGAAGCCAGCCTGGGATACCTAAGTGAGGCTGACGCCAACCTGTACTAAATAGTGAGACCTTGTCTCAAAAAATAAATAAAACTAAACAAATAAAATAAAATAAAATGGTACTTCTTGCAAAGTGTTGAAGTGCTGTATTTCCAAGCATAAGAAGGCTGCAATGTGGCTTCCTGAGGAAACACATAGGTTAGGCCAGCTCTGCTCAGTCGTGAGTTCCAGGGCCACCAGTCAGAGTACAGGGTTAATCAATCAAGGTGTCTTTGAACCAGGACACACAGAAGGCTTTGTATGTATCAGTCAGTCAACAGAAGTACTATGAGTGAAGAGAAACCTAACCCGGAATCAGTATTCAGACTCCTGCACTCAGGGTTCTGAAGTCAGTGGCTGAGGCCACTTTCTTAGAACATAACTGCCACAGATAATCAGAATGGGTACATGAAAATCATCGTATGTAGCTGAGCACAGTGACAGCTACTCGGGAGACTGAGCCCAGGAGCTCAGGTCCAGCCGGGGCAACACAGGAAGATCCCATTTCAAAAGAAACAGCATTTCTGGAATTTCCCCAGCGATGCAGTCTTAGTGGTATGAAGTTAGGAGTTCCTCACTGCTCACAATGAGTCCTTGCTCCAGGCTTCTCCCTAGGTTACTGGCTCCTGCTGTCTTTGCAGGGAGGGCCGTGGTGAAGGCCAGATTCATTCCTATCCTGACATCAATTTCTGAGCCCAAATGACGCTGTGCTTTCTATTGGTACATTTTAAACGTGCACAATGATCATGTTCATCACTGGGAACTTGCACGTGTACGTCATGAACCTTGCTGCTCCTTTTTTCCTATTCCCCTTCCCTCTCTTCAACCCATTCCCCTCCTTCACAAAAATTTTGTTTTCATTTTTTTCCCTTCCATTCTCTCTCTCTCCCCTCTCTCTCCTCTCTCTCTCTCCCTCTTCTTTCTGTCCCTAACTTCCAGACAATATTCTTTTCCTCAGGAATTATAAGTATTATTCTACTTCCTTCTCTTTATTTTTTTTTTGTCTACTTCCTTCTTATATTGAATTTTACTCTACAGAAATTTTATCTTATATTTTACTTGCTTTTTCTCCAACCATGCGCCTGAAGCATTTTGTTCCTTATGTTAAATGACTTCTCCCACCAGGATAATTAGTCTTTTTATCTGTTTTACCCGTTGAATTCCCAGCACCAAGTACAACACCTGGTTGAGAGCTGGCACTAATAAATACTTCCAGAATAAATAAATAGCAAGCCATGAACACATTATTTGGCCATTCACAATGATCCATATAAATTCTACAAAGAAAATATAATTTATAAAATAAATAGAATACGAGAGACTGGGGGTGTAGCCCAGAGGTAGAGTGCGTACTTAGCATGGTAAATGCCCTGAATTTGGTCCCCAGCACCTCAAAATTAAATCAATAAATAAGCCAGGTGTGTTGACGCATACCTATAATCCCAACATTTGGGAAGGCTGAAGCAGGAAGATTGCTCAGGCTGCCTGGGCAACTTACTGACTTGGCAAGACCATGCTTCAAAATAAAAAAATAAAAATAAAAGAACTGGGAATGTGATCCAGTGTAAAAAGGCCCTAGACTCAATCCCCATTACTACAAAAAATAGAAAGTAGTATATGAATAAATAAACACTAAGATGGCACATCACTGTGATTGAAATTATATATACATATCTGCATGGGTCAAGGTCTAAAAACTACATGCAAATAAAAATGGATTCTACTTTCCAGGTCTTGTGTTCTTTGTTTAAAATTTCCCAACAGAACTAAACATTCTGAAAAGAAAACCTTGCATTTACCTTATCTTGGACCATGTTACAAATTAATTTAAATTACTGGAGGGAAGATACTATGGAGGTTTTTGGTTTCTAGTTTTTGCGGGTTTTCTTTTATTTTAATTTGTTTGTTTGTTTTTTAGTCCAATATTGTGTCCCTAGCACCTAGCACTGACACTTGTTCTTCTGTTGGACCCCAGATTCTCAGGCAATTTGGAGAGCATATAAGCACTAGATAAGAACAAATTTGCTTAATGGCTTCACCTACATGGAGTTCTTTACATTGTAATTTATACTGGTTCGTCCTTTCTTTCTTTCTCATTGCTTTTTTCTTGTTGATTTTGAGACTGGATCTTGCTACATAATCTAGGTTATCCTTCAACTCTCCACATAGCCCAGGCTTTCTTCAAACTCTCCATCCTCCTGCCTCAGTCTCCCAAGTGCTGGCATTGCAGA